>CADEHL010001015.1:0-140000 GCA_902827135.1 Harpagifer antarcticus
GCTGCTCTGGCTTGATCGATCAGTTGTCTCTCTCTCTCTCTCTCTCTCCCCCTCTCCTCTCTCTCTCTCTCTCCTCTCTCTCTCTCTCTCTCTCATTGTGAGTGGACCGGTGAGTATAGCGGAGAGCGATCGTTTTAAAGTTTTACAACTTTTCAACCATTGTTAACAATTCATTTTTCTCTGGGTGATAGTTTATGTCTTTGTGCATCACTTCACCGACTTTGGTGTTTTTTGGTGGTGTGTTGTTTGGTTGCACTGGTGAATTGTTTGTCTAATTGTTTGTCTAGCGGCTGCAGCTGCAGTCACGCCGCCCGGCATGGCGTTCCTTGGCAGCTGCGCTGTGTTAGAGACACGCCATCAAGCTCTCTCCACGTGTCGGTGTGTCGGTGGAGGAGTGTGGTCTGGCTGTGGGGGCTGTGGTGGGATATGGCAGAGTTAAATCTGCCTCCCGCATGAACAGTGCAGTGGTTCTTTTTTTAGACTGCACGGAGAAAGCTAACCAGCTGGTGGAGAGCGGGCTAGTGATTAAAGCAGGGGTGGGGAACCTTTTTCCTCTCAAGGGCCATTTCAATTTTTTCAACATCCTCCGAGGGCCGTACAAATTATTGACCTCTGCTTAAAAAAAACTAAAATCACAGCCCATTCATTTGGCCTTTCTTTCATGCTGTGCAAAGAAAAAGCAACCTCTTAATCCAGACATTTTACCATGACTCACGCATGCATGCACGTGCACGGTGTGGCATGACCACCCAAACAGAAAGATATGGAAATGTATTTAGTATCCTATCCATGTGAACATGTTTTAAGTGGGGGGGGACCTAACCTCCTCTATGGGGGTCTGGGGGGCATGCTCCCCCGGAACATTAGTAGATCTATGGAAACATCTCAACACCCATTTGAAACAGAACTGTAAGCATATTTACTTTTTCTTTATGGATATTTTACAAATCACTCTCCTTTCAAACTGTATTCTTGTTTATTAATGTGTTCAAGGACCCTGACCTTGGCCAGGAAAAACAGGCACTCGCTTTGTTTAATTTGTTTGCGGTCTAGATTTCTTTAACTTTTTTCTTTTTTTGCGTGTGTTTATAAATTACCTCGAGGGCCGTACCAAATGGTCTCGCGGGCCGTACCAAATGGTCTCGCGGGCCGTACCAAATGGTCTCGCGGGCCGTATTACGCGCGTGCCCGGAGAGGGCGGGTGGACGCGCCCGTGGTGTCCGCGCTCGCAGCCGGCCCGACGGTGACCGCGGCGGAGCCGCCGCCGGTGCTGGGGTCCGCGCCCGCGGCGGAGCCGCTGCAGGTCCCTTTGTCCACGGCCGGGCCGCCGGTGCTGGGGTCCACGGCCTGGCCGCCGGTGCTTGGGTCCGCGCCAGCTGCGGAGCCGCTGCCAGTTGCTTTGTCCACGGCCGGGCCCGCAACCCGCGGCGGAAACGCCGGTGGTGGAGCCGCCGGTCAGTCGGTCCGGGGCAAGAGCCAACGGTTTTCACGGTGGAAAGCCACACAGGCAGCCGGTACACACAGTATCACACACACAGACACTCAGGTCACACAGAAAGCAGATAGTGAGCACACTGCAGCCAGAGTGGCTGAGTCTGTTCTAGAGGATGTGGTAATGGATGAGGATTTGTTAAGGTTACCTGTTAAAAGGAAAAACGAACAAGTGAGTAAAGGAAGTGTGGCTCAAAAAGGGAAGGTGTCAAAGAAGGAGTCGCTGTGTTCCTCCTCTCAGCCAGAGGGAGTTTCAGAGGACTCAGAGACAGTGAGTCCTTCTTTGACATCGTTGAGGTAGCAAAGGGAGAGGAGTACTCTTTCCAGAGGATCAGATCCTTTCTGGCGGAAACTAAGGTGTGGAGGGGGGTGAAGTTAGATGACTTTTTTGCTGATGTGCAGATCTTTCACAATTCTGCCAGGGTTCTCATGCGGCGCAAAGAAGCCTTAGGGGAACCTTTCTTCAGCGGCCCAGAGAAGGCTCGGTTAAAGAAGATACTTCAGAGGATTAGAGAGGAAACTGCAAAGAATGATGAATAAGTACATCTTGGTTTTATTTTTTATTTTATTTTTTTCTTCAGCCAGGTTTTTGATTTTGTTAGGATGCAACTATAATTTCATTATGAGTGACATAAAGCTGGGCTCTTTAAATATTAACGGTGCTCGAGGGGATGCTAAGAGAGCATCTTTATTTACTTTATTAGGAAATAAGAGTTTAAATGTGACGTTTCTCCAGGAAACGTCACATTTGAGTGACTGGAGGAGGGGATGGGGGGGGGCTTCTTCAGCCATAAGCGGAGCAATAGTGGAGGGGTTGCCATTCTCTTTGCGAGGGGCTTTACACCCTTCTCCTGTACGGTCGATGAGGTCATCAGGACACTTGCTCAAAATAAATGCTGAATTTGAAAAAGTTAAAATATGTTTTATAAATATTTATGCTCCCAGTGTGGGCGCAGAGAGGCTTTTGTTTTTTGAGAAACTGAAACACACTCTTAGCACCCGTCATAGTGGGAAGTATCTGTTCCTGGGGGGTGACTTCAACAGAGAACCCTGTGCTGGATAGGAACCACCAGGAACCGCATGCTGCCTCGAAGAGTGCCTTAATAAGATTAACAGAAAGCTTTGAGCTGTGTGATGTTTGGAGGCACTTCCACCCGGGCCAGCGGCAGCACACGTGGGTGCACTCTAGGGATAACCTGTTGTCTCTAGCTAGGCTGGATCGTGTCTATGTTTTTAACCATCACATTAATGTGAGCAGAAGCTGCTCCATCAGTCCAGTGGGAATCTCTGACCATTCCCTCGTACAAGTCTCACTTTGTATTAATCATGTTAAGTGTAATAGTGCGTATTGGCACTTTAATGCTTCTCTGTTGGCCGACAACCATTTAAAAATGTTTTTTAATTATTTTGGGAAAACTACCGTTTATCTAAGAGTGAGTACAATTCTCTTCAGCAGTGGTGGGATGTAGGTAACGTTAAGATCAAGCAGCTTTGCCTACAGTACACTTTCAATGTCACAAAGGACATGGCTAGATCTCTGAGAGCTCTGGAGAGAGAAGTGGTGGAGCTGCAGGGATTGGCAGACTCCACAGGAGAGCGAGAACATGTTGAAGTTTTCAAAAGTAAAAGCTCAGCTCTGTCTGACCTGCTGGGGTTTTCTGCTCAGGGTGCTCTGCTCAGATCCCGGTTTCAGAACATCGTGAAAATGGATGCTCCCTCTCACTTGTTCTTTGGTCTGGAGCGTAAGAATGGTCAGAGGAGGCTGATGCACTCGATCCAATGCTGGGCAGCTGCTTCAGGAGTCCGCCGACATTCGGCAGTGTGCTGTGGAGTTCTACAAAGAGCTCTACAGAACAGAGTTCCAGGCCGAACCAGAGGTGGCGCAGTCGTTCTATGAGGGCCTTCTAACGTCCCTGAGGAGGACCATGCTGAGCTGGAGGCGGAGCTCTCTGCCCAGGAGCTGCAGGAGGCCCTGCAGAGCATGCAGAGTGGGAAGGCTCCTGGCATAGACGGCCTGCCTGCAGACTTCTATAAGGCTCTCTGGCCAGTTATAGGTGACGACCTGCTGAGTGTGCTCAGAGACAGTCTAATGGCGTGTTTCCACTGCAGGCCTCGCTCGGCCTCGCTCGGTTTGGTTAGGCCTTATTAGGCCCTGCTCACTTTAATGCTGCGCTTCCATTACAGTTTAGGAACTGGGGTAGTTACTATAGTAACGCAGTGTAGGTGGAGCCGTGACGTCATCTTCAATGAGCGCCCCAAAAAACAACACAGCCGTTAGCTCTTAGCACTCAGAGCTCACAGCTCTTCATATCTGTTCAGAAACTAGACAAAAGTTAAACAAGTACAAACCACAGACTGTCTGTGTCATGGCGAATACAGTAGCTGGTTTATTTATGTCTGTATAGGCCGTTGTTGTGAGTGTGGACGGTCGGAGCATATATAACGTTAGCTTAGCCAAACTCCATTTAGAAAGCACGCATTTTAAAAGGGTTTTTCGCCTGCCGTCTGTCTGCAGACTTGTCAAAGCATTAATTCATGGTTTTTAATAGCTGGTATCAGTATGTTGTTACTTCGGCATCATTTTGAAACGTGTATTACAATTAAATCACGGTCAAATATGTTCATCTTGTTGTAGTTGTAGCCCCCTTGCCAGCCATTCTCTCTCTAGTTTAGCATACTCAGCCCGACTCAGCCTTGTTGTTCCTGGCCATAGAACCACGATTTAGTCGGGCCAGAAAAAAGGTGAAAAAGTAGCCCCGGGCCAAAACTAGGCCAAGTGGAAACGCAACCAAAAACGGGCCCCGCACGGCTCGGCACGCTTAAAGCGAGCTACCCGCTGCAGTGGAAACGCGCCATAAGTAACGGGAGGTTGTCTCTGAGTTGCAGGAGAGCTGTGCTCACTCTCCTCCCTAAGAAAGGAGACCTGCAGGAGATTAAGAACTGGCGACCTGTGTCTCTACTCTGTACCGACTACAAGCTGCTTTCCAAAGTGTTAGCGACGAGGCTGAGGAAAGTGATGGAGCATGTCATTCACGTAGACCAGACATACTGTGTACCCAGCAGGTTGATAACTGACAACGTGACTGACTCCAGATGTTCTGGACCTCTCCGGTTCATTGGGCTGTGAGCTTGGTCTGATTTCTCTAGACCAAGAAAAAGGCTTTTGATCGAGTTGAACACCAGTACTTGTGGCAGACGCTGGAAGCTTTTGGGTTCCGCTCTGGTCTCATAGCCAAGATCCAGGTCTTGTACAGGGACATTGAGAGTGTACTGAAGATAAACGGTAGTTTGTGTGCTCCTTTTGAAGCTCAGAGAGGAGTCCGACAGGGCTGCTCTTTGTCCGGGATGCTCTACTCCCTGGCCACAGAGCCCTTTTTACACCGGGTCAAAGTTACAGGGTTTCTCTTTTACTGGCTGTAGGGATGTTTTTAAATAGTCTGCGTATGCAGATGACATAATGGTCTTTGTTAAAAAACAAGATGACATCAATGTTTTAACTGAAATTGTGAGCAACTTTTGCAAAATCTCATCGGCTCGATTCAACTGGGGGAAAGTGAGGCCTTAGCAGGAGGAGAGGGCAGTATGGATCAACTGGGGGAAAGTGAGGCCTTAGCAGGAGGAGAGGGCAGTATTGATCAACTGGGGGGAAAGTGAGGCCTTAGCAGGAGGAGAGGGCAGTATTGATCAACTGGGGAAAGTGAGGCCTTAGCAGGAGGAGAGGGCAGTATTGATCAACTGGGGGAAAGTGAGGCCTTAGCAGGAGGAGAGGGCAGTATTGATCAACTGGGGGGAAAGTGAGGCCTTAGCAGGAGGAGAGGGCAGTATTGATCAACTGGGGGAAAGTGAGGCCTTAGCAGGAGGAGAGGGCAGTATTGATCAACTGGGGGAAAGTGAGGCCTTAGCAGGAGGAGGAGGGCAGTATTGATCAACTGGGGGGAAAGTGAGGCCTTAGCAGGAGGAGAGGGCAGTATTGATCAACTGGGGGGAAAGTGAGGCCTTAGCAGGAGGAGAGGGCAGTATTGATCAACTGGGGGGAAAGTGAGGCCTTAGCAGGAGGAGAGGGCAGTATTGATCAACTGGGGGAAAGTGAGGCCTTAGCAGGAGGAGAGGGCAGTATTGATCAACTGGGGGAAAGTGAGGCCTTAGCAGGAGGAGAGGGCAGTATGGATCAACTGGGGGAAAGTGAGGCCTTAGCAGGAGGAGAGGGCAGTATGGATCAACTGGGGGAAAGTGAGGCCTTAGCAGGAGGAGAGGGCAGTATTGATCAACTGGGGGAAAGTGAGGCCTTAGCAGGAGGAGAGGGCAAGTATTGATCAACTGGGGGAAAGTGAGGCCTTTAGCAGGAGGAGAGGCAGTATTGATCAACTGGGGGAAAGTGAGGCCTTAGCAGGAGGAGAGGACCAGTATTGATCAACTGGGGGAAAAGTGAGGCCCTTAGCAGGAGGAGAGGCAGTATTGACAGCTTGTTGTTACCTGGGGGCCTTGGTTGGAAAAGGGCAGGGTTAAAGTACCTGGGTATTTATCTTGGTGATGACACGTTTGTTTGAAGAACTGGGACGGGCTTATCGAGAAAGTGGAAGGCCGGTTAAGAAGTGGAAGTGGATCCTTCCCAAACTTTCTTTTAAAAGGGCGTATCCTTATTTTAAACAACCTTGTTTCCTCCATGCTGGCTCACCGGCTGGCATGCACCGACCCGCCCGTAAACCTGCTGTCCAGGGTGCAGGCTCTCATGGTGGACCTCTTCTGGGACCGCATGCACTGGGTCCCTCAGAGCGTCCTGTTCCTGCCAAAGGAGGAGGGGGGACATGGCCTGGTTCACCTAGCAAGCAGAGGGGCGGCTTTCAGGCTCCGGTTCGTCCAGAGGTTCCTGACTGGACCTGCTGACCTGGTCTGGAGACCCGTAGCTCGGGCCTTATTGGAGCGCTGTGGTGGGCTGGGTCTGGCTGAGTCGCTGTTCCTAATGGACCTGAAAGGATTACGCCTGAACAATCTCTCGGGTTTCTATGGAGGTCTCTTCAAGGTGTGGGGACTACTCAGAATAGAGAGACCAGAGTGCTGTGGCTCACTGTTCTGGCTCCTCAGAGAGCCGGTGGTCCGTGGATCTCGGTTTGTGTGTGGAGTAGGGCCTTCTCTACAACAGAGACTCTGTGAGGAGAGGATCCTCACGCTGGGCCAGGTGGTGGAGGTGTGTGGCCCCCGTCTGGACAACGCTGTAGGCCTGGCCTCACGTCTGAGCCTCAGGTCAGTCCGGGTGGTCAGCCTCCTGCTGCAGAGCTGGAAGCAGCAGCTCAGCCAGTCAGAGCTGGCGCTGATCGCTGCAACGGACTGAATGACTCTTTTCCAGAGATGCGATGTTTTCCTGATCTCAGTTGCGAGGGTTTTTTGCTAAAGTTGGACAATTTTACTGATTTTAAGTTTAGTACCATGTCCAACAAAACATTTTATTATTTGGTGACGAAGGTGCTGAATCAGAGCAGACTCCAGGAGCGAGTGGACACCCGGTGGAGAGCCCACCTGGGCCTGACGGAGGCTCAGAGGCCTGAGTGGAGAGCGCTCTACAGGCTGACTAAGAGGGGTGGGGACCTCCAGTGGAGGGACCTCCAGTGGAGGGCTCTCCACGCTGCGGTAGCTGTTAATGCGTTTGTTTCAGTGATCAACCCTACAGTGTCTGATGCCTTTCTGTGAACAGAGGGAAACCATTTGTCATTGCTTTACGGAATGTGGTCGACTCCTTTGTCTTTTTCAGTTACTCACTCAGATGTTGATTTTGTTTAATGTGGTTTTTTCTAAGACAATGTTCATTTTGGGTTGTAGGTACAGCCAGAAGCAAAAGTGCAAAAGTCAGCTTTTGAATGTTTTGTTGGGGCAGGCTAAAACGGCCATCTACCTCAGCAGGAGGAATAAAGTTGCGGAATCATTGGATACCGATGCAGTTTCGATTTTCAAGCGGATGGTTAAAGCAAGACTGAAAGCGGACTACGTTTACTTTTGCTTAACAAAAAATGTGTGAGAATTTGAGGCCATGTGGTTAAAAATGCTTTGTGTTCTGTGGAGAATGAGGATCTTATTTTCCGTCGTTGTCTGAACTGACAATGTGTGTCAATGTGTCTGTTTGGTTATTTGCTTTGTGAATAAAAGTGGTTTGAAAAATCTAAAATCTCTCTCTCTCTCTCAGTACGGTGATATGCTGCCCGGACTGTGTGTGGTTCTATCATAACGTCATGGTGATAGTGACAGGAGGCGTGGCCGTCGTCGCCGCTCTGGCACTCTGCTCCATCCTCATCTGGCCAATCAGGATCCGACCCCGTGAGTCTCTCCACCTCACTGATAGAGAGTGAAATAAGGCTGTGCCCTAACTACTCCTTCCCTGTGTGTGTGTATGTGTGTGTGTGTGTGTGTGTGTGTGTGTATGTGTGTGTGTGTGTGTGTGTGTGTGTGTGGTGTGTGTGTGTGTGTGTAGGTGGTGTGCCAGAGGATGCAGCCATTGTAAACTAGCAGCCCCCCCCCACCTCTTTTACGGACAACGTTCACCCTGCGAGACGACAGGACCACTGGAGGAGGAGCTTCACTTGAAAGACTCTTCTGTAGTTTGCAGGAACATTCGGCCCTTTCTGATGAGGTCAGAGGAGAGCAGGGAAACCAAAGGAACTGAGAAGAAGGGAGACGTTTTTTCTCACTCAACCCACATTGATAAACATGATCTTCTAATGGAAGTGAAATCAAAGGTTTATATATAATCAGCACACAACACAGGGTGGCACAACAAAGTCAAAGTAATAGAAGTCCCAGATGAAGTCACTAATCAGCAGGAAGCAGCTTCTGCCTCACTCTCTCACTGCGTTAGTATTTTGCACATTGTTTTTTCCTCACATTTAAGCGTATAAAGCTTACTTTATTTTCACAGAAGCAAACTAACACATAGCAGTTGTTTTACTTTTGAACCGTGGGGTTGTGACCACATGCACATGCTTCCCTACAGAGCTGCAGGAACATGCTTTAAACTAAGATTGTTCATTGCATTGGCCAACACGGAGCCTGAGAGGAAAGCCTGGCATGCTGGGGATGCTCTGTGATACTTTAACAAAGGGAACCGCTGCTTCACTACAAGGTCATCAGAGCTAAAGAAGAGGACGCTAAAGGGAACTAGATCCAGAGTGTGGTGCGTTCACAGACACTGCACAATAAGCAGGGATCATTTGAACACAGTTCTTTGCAACGCTAGCGAGTTTCTTTTGATGTGACTACATTCTAAACTTCATTCCAAGACTCTAAGTGCTAAGGCTTCAGTAAAGGTTCATTACACTAGAGAAGGACACATTGAGAGAGCATTGAAACAGACTGTCAGCAGGTACAGACGACTCTAAACAGGAAGCTACCTGAGCATCAGAGAAGTCTCACTCAGAATCACTTACAGGACACTGTCAATATGTTTACAGTTTGAGTTGGAATCATCATGGAACAACTTATGATAAGATCATATTTCTATTGTAATAATTCCTTTGCATTGTTTTACCCTTTATAATCACAAACCTAAAGGAGCATATATAAGGGATGTTTTTATAATCACAGATGAACTTGAAAAGCAGAATTGTATTACATTTGAATGAATTTGAAAGGGATCAACTGATATTTACTAGGTGAATGCCACTAAGTGATTTACACTGGTGATGTTCAGAACAGGGACTTCTGTTGTTTTATAAAGAGACACGGATTAAACTTTTGTATGAGGTGCAACTGGAAGTGTGTGTGTTTGCCTTCAGTCATTCTCTGCCTTATAGAAAAGTGGGGGGGGGGGTTCCCTCTCCTGTAGTGTGTTATAGGTTTTAGTGCATGTTAATGGTCTGCAAAGGCTCAAATCCCTTCGTCCCCTCCAGAGGGACTTTCTCCCCCCCCCCCCACTCCCTAACACTAAATACTGATATACACCTGAACATGATTCAACCAAGCAAAGACAATCCTTCCTATCTGGAGTACATGTCCTTCTCAGATGTGTGATGTCTTGTCCTCACACTGATTGTGACTGCTGGTGGGAAATAACAGGAAGCAGCTTTTTATTAACCATTGTCTTATTTATTTTTGTAAATAAACAAATAATGAACAAACAAAATCATTTGAGCATACACTCTGCTCTTAAGGCATCAACATTATACTTTAGACTTCCACAGATTCAAGCCTTTCATTCTGTAAACCTCCACTCAGATCAGAGGTGGACTCTTATTGGAGCAGGCAGTAATGGGAAGTAACTAAGTACATATATTCAAGAACTATACTTAAGAATCATTTTGACGTGCTTCAACTTTACTTGATTTTAGAAGCCAATATTGTACATTTATTTGACAACATTAGTTAGTTTGCTCGTCCCTATTATTCATACTAAACATAAATCAACTAATAAATCATGATCTACTTAGCAACATAACAAGTCAATAAAGTTAGCTCCTACCTTTACAGCCGCAAAATGAAAAGGGTGAACACATCCATTGATCACTAATGATCCAGTCCAGTGATTCAATAAATGGGTATTCTGCTAAATTACCACCTTTTGTTTTGGTACTTCAAACATATCGATGCTTTTGGTACTTCAAACATATCGGTGCTTTTGGTACTTCAAACATATCGGTGCTTTTGGTACTTCAAACATATCGGTGCTTTTGGTACTTCAAACATATCGGTGCTTTTGGTACTTCAAACATATCGGTGCTTTTGGTACTTCAAACATATCGGTGCTTTTGGTACTTCAAACATATCGGTGCTTTTGGTACTTCAAACATATCGGTGCTTTTGGTACTTCAAACATATCGGTGCTTTTGGTACTTCAAACATATAGGTGCTTTTGGTACTTCAAACATATCGGTGCTTTTGGTACTTCAAACATATCGGTGCTTTTGGTACTTCAAACATATCGGTGCTTTTGGTACTTCAAACATATCGGTGCTTTTGGTACTTCAAACATATCGGTGCTTTTGGTACTTCAAACATATCGGTGCTTTTGGTACTTCAAACATATCGGGGCTTTTGGTACTTCTTTTAAGTAAAAAACTAAAATCCAGGAATTGTAGAAGATAATTTCTACACCGTGATATTAGTAACTTTACTTTAGTAAAAGATCTGAAGTTTTCTCCCGCCTCTGGAGGCAGCGGTCTGTCAGCACAGTCCATCATGTTGCTGCATAAATCAAAGAGTCTGCTGAGCTGCTCTGCTGCGTTCAGGGCGCGCTGGCGTTCAGGGCGCGCTGGCGTTCAGGGCGCGCTGGCGTTCATCTTCTCCTGGCAGCTGTCCCACAGCTGCAGCAGCCGGTTGTCTTTGTTGGCGCAGAAGTCGGTGAAGTCTCGCAGCAGCCGGTCAGCCAGCCTCTCGTCCCCCAGCACCCCCGTCCTCCAGGCCTTGGTCAGCATGGTGTTGTAGGCCCAGTAGTAGCCCACCCGCTCCTCGCTGCCGTACGGCCCCTGGCTGTTGGAGCTGTTGGAGTTCCTGCGCCGCCGCTGCTGCCCGCTGGAGAACTTCCTCCTGGAGTAGGGCAGCTGCAGGAACACGGTGCCTGGCAGACAGGAGGCAGGTGGGATGTCAGTACATGTACTTAAGTTCTGTTCCTAAGTAAGGTACTTGGGCTGTCCGCTGACTAGTAGACCCCTCTACCCCCCCCCTTTCAACTCTAAATCTCCAACTTTATACTTTTACTCCACTACATTTTGTTGGCTAATGTTTTACTTTTTATACATTGTACACATTTAGTTACAGATTTAACTTATGACATCATATAAATCGACACACGTTACATTACATGATTAAAGGTTGAGCTACCCAGTCATTGAAATAAACCCCACATTTATCAAGTGCAACATCCAAGTGCTCCAATCATTTTAATACAAAAATATATGGTGCTTAAATGGTCCATTCTGCAATTCTGCACTTTTGGTTCTTAAAGTATTTTTTGACACTAATAGATTTTGACTTTTACTTCTTCAATCACTGTTAAATCCTGTGGGTTTCCAGGAATAAGTGTGTGTGTGTGTGTGTGTGTGTGTGTGACTAACCTGTGACGTGGACATACTGGGGCTTGTTCTCAGATGGGAAGTTGAAGGCAGAAGCTGAAACCTTGTCGTGCAAGAAGCCGAATCTGTGAGAGGAAGAAGCACAACATGTCGCTCAGAAAAACAGAAATTATATTTGGTCTTGGAAGTTTTCAGATGCTTTACTTGAGTAAAAGTACCAATACATTCATTACAACTCATGCATTCTAAATCTTACTAGAGTAAAAGTACAAAGTATTAGAAGCAAAATGTACTTAAAGTGGACCTATCATGCTATATTTGAATAATATATTGTAGGGCCATACCTATATAAAACATGTCTGCTTAGTTTTTTTTTCAAAATACCAAACAGATCATGCATTTTAGCCACGCCTCATTTCGCTCCATTTGCTCTTTTTTAGTCCTGTTTTTGCAAGGGCTGAATCTGAGAAGTCTTCTTCGCTGCTTTTGTGGCAGACTACAGCGCCACCTACAGGCCTGGCATATGTACTACAGCGTACTCCTGAAACAGCCGTTTCAGGAGGAAACAGCTGTTTCCTCCTGATAGGTGGAGAGTTGGCCATTTCGGCGGAGCTCCTCGTTCCTGATGTCAGAGAATTTTCAAATCTGGATCAGTCTGTATCAGCTCCGTTGCAGCCCCGTTTTCAGAGATTTGGGTATGGAGGAAAATAGAGAGGGTTGTGTTTTCCGACACTTGGTGAGTTCCCTGACACACCGGGGACACATATTCATGTATAAAAGACGTACAAAAGTGCATTTTGCATGATAGGTCCCCTTTAAGGGGGTACAAAGTGAGAGTACTCCTACCAGAGCTTAGGAATACTCTGTTACAGTAAAAGTCCTTCAATCAAAATTAAAAAAGTTAAAGCCTTTTATTGTCAATGTACAACAAAGTGTGCAATAACATACATAACATTAAACACACGGCAGTAGGACAATAACATACACAATCATACGGGGGGTATAGATAGTTAAAAATGTTGATATAAAAATTATTTTTAATTTTAAAAGTGCATTTAAAATGTGTATGAGGTGTATATGTGTGAAGATGGTTACGGTTACTGCATTCAGTGTGGTGGTTGAGCAGCCTGACGGCCCAGGGGTAGAAACTGTTTTTGAGTCTGTTTGTCCGTGACTTGAAGCTCCTGTCTCTCCTCCCAGAGGCAGGAGAGAGAACAGTCTGTGACCCGGGTGAGAGCTGTGCTTTAGTATTTGATTTGCTCTGCTGCGGCAGCGGGAGGAGGAGATGTGTTCCAGAGAGGGCAGGGGGCAGCCGATGGTTTTCTCTGCCATCCTGATCACTCTCTGCAGGGCTTTCTTGTCCGCGGCTGAGCATCCTGCATACCACCCCGAGATGGAGTATGACAGCACGCTCTCCATGGTCGCCCGGTAGAAGGACACCAGCAGCTTCTTGTTCAGTCGGTTTCTCCGAAGCACCCTCAGGAAGTGTAGTCGCTGCTGGGCCTTCTTAACTGCTGCAGTGGTGTGTGCCGTCCAGCTGAGGCTCTCCGATATCTGTACCCCCAGGAAATGAAAGCTGGAGACCCTCCACTCTCTCTCCATTGAGGTGAAGGGGGGCGGGTTCTGGGCGGCGCTTTCTGAAGTCTATGATGATTTCTTTTGTTTTGCTTGTGTTCAGATACAGATTGTTTGCTGAACACCACGCAGAGAGCTTCAGGATCTCGTCTCTGCATGCCGACTCGTCGTCTTCCTTATGTATTTGGCCGACCACAGTGGTGTCATCTGCAAATTTGATAACGGAGTTTGGAGGGGTGAATGGGAGAGCAGTCGTGTGTGTAGAGAGTGTAGAGTAGAGGGCTCAGCACGCAGCCCTGCAGGGAGCCAGTGCTGAGGGTGCGGGTGGAGGAGCAATAAGGGCCTATTTTCACTGTCTGAGGACGGTCTGTAAGGAAATTGTTTACCAGGCGGCAGGCGCATAAGATGGGGGGGGAAACCTAGGCTTGATACTTTTTCGACTAGTATGTCAGGTATGATGGTGTTAAAAGGTAAAATCAACAAACAGCATCCTGATAAAGCTGCCAGGGACTTCAAGGTGGCTCACAGCCGTATGAAGGACCGTGGCGATGGCATCATCCGTGGATCTGTTGGCTCTATAGGCGAACTGATGAGGGTCGAGGGAGGGTGGGAGGCTGGCTTTGATGTAGTGGGCTATCAGTCTTTCGAAACATTTCATCACCGCCGATGTTAGGGCTATGGGCCTGTAGTCGTTGAGCTCTCTGACTGGTGTCTTTTTGGGGACAAGAATGATGGTAGCCGTCTTCAGACAGGATGGAATGCAAGCTTGTGACAGGGACAGGTTGAATATCCTGGTCAGGACCCCTGAGAGCTGGTCAGCACAATCTTTGAGTACTTTGCCGAGTACTCCATCAGGTCCTGCAGCTTTTCCAGGATTCACAGACCTCAGTGTCTGCTTCATCTTTGAGAGTGGGAGGTGGTATGGAGCTGGTAGTTGGCAGGGACAGTGGCAGAGTAGAAAAGTGGGGGCGTCTGCTAGCCTCAAAGCGGGCAAAGAAGTGGTTTAGTTCCTCTGCAAGGTGGGCGTCAGCTCTAGTAGTGCCAGATGTTTTGCCCTTATAGTTGGTTAGCTGGTGAAGGCCCTGCCAAACGCACCGTGTGTTGTTATGAGCGAGATTCTCCTCCACTTTTCCCTTGTAGTCCTCCTTTGCAGGCTTGATGCCTCTCCTCAGGTTCGCCCTTGTCATGCTGCGTCCCCCGACCTGAAGGCTGTGTCAAGGGAACTCAGGAGAGACCGCACCGCTCTTGTCATACATGGTTTTTGGTTTGGGTAGACCCGAATGCGTTTTTCCACAGTTACAGTGTCTGTGCAGAACTTGATGTAGGATAACATCAAGCCTCTGTGTGTTCCTCCAAGTCTGTCTGTTCAAATATGTCCCACGCTGTGTGTTCAAAGCAGTCTTGCAGTTGTGAGAGTACCCCCTCGGGTAAAATGTTACTCAAGTAAAAGTAGAAAAGTATCAGCATTCAAATATAGTTAAAGTACCAAAAGTAAAAGCAGTCGTTGTGCAGATTGGTCCATTTCAGAATAATATATATGATATGTTTTATAATGATTGATCAAGAAAGTGTTCTCAAATCTGGTGGGCACGCGCTTGAACTGCGAGCGCCGGAGCCTTGCAGCGGCGAAACTGTTGCGCGCTGAATTGCGCCGCATTTGCGGTTCAGATGAGGTGAGGCCCCCTCCGCGAGGTGAGGCCCCCTCCGCGAGGAGAGGCTCCCTCCGCGAGGTGAGGCCCCCTCCGCGAGGAGAGCCCCCTCCGCTAGGTGAGGCCCCCTCCGCTAGGTGAGGCCCCCTCCGCTAGGTGAGGCCCCCTCCGCGAGGTGAGGCCCCTCCGCTAGGTGAGGCCCCCTCCGCTAGGTGAGGCCCCCTCCGCTAGGTGAGGCCCCCTCCGCTAGGTGAGGCCCCCTCCGCTAGGTGAGGCCCCACGCAGTCTGCGTGCTCTGCGTGTAGGGAGGGGCGGGCCTGCACATACACATAAATGACGATTAAAGACACAAAGCCTCCACCTGTACAGGATGGCCTCCTGGAACAGCTGCATCCTGTCCCAGTACGTCTCCGGTTCAAAGCCTGAGAGAGGAATTAAAGCAGATGTGGTGACTGAGCTCCTGAACGCATCACACACACATGAGCACACACTCGTCAGTCTGACCTTCAAACAGGTTGTCGTTGGGGTTCTTCAGCAGACAGTGGATGTTCAGAGGGATGAAGAGCTGGGCCCTCAGAGGGTCCCCGTACAGGTAGGAGGTCAGAGCGAAGGGGACCTCCAGCACGGGGACCAGCAGGAAGCCGCAGGACGCCGCCTTCCTGTGCCAGCCTTGAACCTGACGGAGAAGACATGATTCAAATGAGTTTACTGTTGAACCGGAGCTCTGTGTAGATCTGGCCCTTCCTTTTTAAAGTTCTCTAGGAGACCCCAGCCACACAGCAGTGATTCTTATTCTGTTCACAAAATATACAAATCCTCCCTTAAACGTTTACACTGCAGGACTGAGCGGTTCTTCTTCTCTACATTCAGACTGATTTACTAAGAGGAGGCAACTCCTGGTGTGTTAAGCTAATATAGAAGTAACCATCTTTAGTGCTTCTCTTTTTGATACATATTTAATAGATATCAATCAAATCGAGTGAAGACACTGTGAAAGCAAGTTTTAGCAAGGGCCTTCTTTAACTTGTTGGAGGCTGATAAAGGGTTTAACACCCTTCTCTTCTTGATTTCTCAGATACTTGAATAAAATAATACATTTTTCAGTTCCTCAATATTTCCTCTATCACACCCTTTATATAAACACTCTATGGTTACTACACAATCAAAGTATTTCTAGTTAAAAAGTTGTATAAAGACTTTTTATTTTTTGTTTCTAGCGAAAGCTGTGCAGATTTGTATCTTAATGTGAGTTATATGGTGGTGCAGGAATAAGTCCTCTAACCTGGAAATGAGTTAGCATTTTAGCCCTTTCGTTTCTTTTGAATTTGTTTTTGGTTGTTAGCCTGAAATAAGGTCTGTGGTAAACATAAACTGAAGAGATTTTCACCTTTTTTTACGCCATCAAATATGTCAGAGTGTCTTTAAAACAGTGGTTGCTAACAATTGACTAAATGAGACGACTCAACGTCATCACAGAAAACATTAGCCGCCTTTAGCTTAGCGCTGGTGATGCGCAGCCATGCTACTGTGATGTCGTTTTTTTCTATAGCCAAACGTTAGCTTTTTACCTCAAGTGGTGTTAATATGTGGAGATTATCCTGCTCTACATAACATGTATTTGCCATTTTCTTTTCATGGATCAGTTTGATATTCTGATCTGTGCACAGGTTCTGCATCTTTTTAAACACGTGAAGGTGTTACCATCTCAAAGAGCACTGCGGCAGTGACAGCCATCCAGTGAAGCTTGATCTCGAAGGCAGCATTGAGGGAGAAGTTTCCATGGTAATAACAGCTGCACCACTCTGTGCGGTCGCTGCGGTTGTTCACGTCCACATCCAGAGAGACCGTCTTCTGCTCCGGGACCGTGGCAGCTGGGGGAGGGAGGGATGGATGGAGGGGGGAGGGAGGGGGGGAGGGAGGGGGGAGGGGGGAGGGAGGGGGGAGGGGGGAAGACAGGAGGCAAAGGAAACAAAAGACGGGGAGATGGACGGCATCATGTGCAGACAGGAGGAGGCCAGTAAGCATGGATAAGAGAAAGTTAAACCAGCATCAATGTCGCCATTATCCCAGCTGTAGGAGAGGTTTCCTGGTGTCATAAAGAGCAGTTGTGTGTCTGTGTGTCTGTGTGTGTGTCTGTCTGTCTGTCTGTCTGTCTGTCTGTCTGTCTGTCTGTCTGTCTGTCTGTCTGTCTGTCTGTCTGTCTGTCTGTCTGTCTGTCTGTCTGTCTGTCTGTCTGTCTGTCTGTCTGTCTGTCTGTCTGTGTGTGTGTGTGTGTGTGTGTGTGTGTGTGTCTGTATCTGGCCCCTGGACTAAAATGAGTTTGACAGCCCTGCTCAAATGAATGATGTCAGCATCTTATTAGGACTATTCCCGGAAACCAGTCCAAGGTGTAAGATAACAAACTGAGAAAGCATTTATCTTGCAGAGTTGTCGCTTTAAAGATGTAAATGCTGCGTGCAGAGTGAAAATAAAGCTCTGAAAGGGAGAGAAGAATGGAGCAGAAGCTGGAGCTCTGTCACAGCGTGCCGTGTTGCTGTGACAGAGCTTTCTGCTGCAGAGCGACAGGTGAGGACTCACACACCACAGCACTACTGAACCACAGCCACTAACACCACAGCATGCTCTGATTGGGTGGTGGAATCATTGTGATGTAGCCACTTCATGACGGATCAAACTACAGCTACAGACACTCGTCATGCACTAGTGAGAACACACCAGCAGATCTACATCACTGTCTGAGAGAGGAGTCTAGTGTCCACACACACACATGAAGATGATGATGATGTCAGGAGACGTTACATGGAAGCAGTTATGTGGCCATGGGAGGAATCAGGGACGTGCACAGGTACGGGCTAATGTTGCCCGGGCAACAGCCTGTTTGGCCTTTTTGGCTGACCTGCCCTTCTGGAGAGAGCAAGAGTTTTTTTGTCTTTTTTCTGTTGTGGCCGAATCAACATGATAAGCCCACAATTAGTATTGTAGTGTCTCGCTGCGGGAAACACACTTTGTCAGCGCTGTCATCTGCCGGTGCGTTAAGACCACCTCATTGTCGGATTTTGGAAACTTGATTTTGAGTTGTCTCATGGCAGTTAGGGTATAAAGGACAAACCAGGGGATTTACTTCCTCTTGATACCGTCGGTTAATTACCAAAAAACACCTAAATATAGCGCCTACTTGTTCTTATTGTGCTTCTGTCTTTCTGTGTCTTCTCATCTGTAAACTCCCTCAACGGGGTGCTCGCTCTCTTTTCTTGATCGCCCTCTCACGGGTGAACAGTTCACTGTCCCGCTTCATTGTAGGACTTCTGCCATGTCTCTACCACTTTAGTTTGACCATCTCTGTTACTAAGTTATGGAATACTAAATAAATAAGTAATTAGAGAGCTTATCGTCACTGCGCTCATAAAGAATGATAAGAATAAGAATAATGCGTATTGAACGGGTTTAATTAATTAGTGAGTTTATTTAAGGTAATTAGTTAAAGGCCCTATTTTATCAGTATGACTGCACAGCAGTTACAATGGTCAAACTACATTAGAACAGAATTGTCCCCATTTTACTAACATTAGATATTTTTGATGAGATATGGACCGCAAAACAAAAAATGTCCCTGGTTTTCATTTTTAAAATCAAGTTACCGAATGCAAGTTCTCGCCTTCGCTTATTTTGTTATGAGATGTGAATTACTGTTAAATTTTGTTGATGTAATAATCGTTTGGTTTCTTTTAAATTAAAAACAAGTTACAATTTTCAAAAGGTCTTGTGTTTTTTATCGGGGGGAGGCCCTTTTTCCAGTTTAGAGCAATAGCCCCACCAAATGTCAGTGCACGTCCCTGGGAGGAATCCCACTGTGTTTTCGGAAAATTATGAATTTTTCGTAAACACGGAATGGAGAGGTGGTTGCGTAAATGTGCTGTTCATTATTTTTGGTTTATAAAATCGTTTTTATACTAAGAATTTATATGTGTTTATTGAGAGGATTTAAATAGAAAAACCCACTATATTATTTTTCTTTCCTCCATTGTTGTCTTTGAACTTCCATCCATCCATCTTCTTCCGCTTATCCGTGGTCGGGTCGCGGGGGTAGCAGTTCCAGCAGAGAGCCCCAAACTTTCTTTTCCCTGGCGACATCAACCAGCTCTGACTGGGGGATCCCAAGGCGCTCCCAGGCCAGCGAAGAGATATAATCCCTCCACCTGGTCCTAGGTCTACCCCTTGGTCTCTTCCCAGCTGGATGTGCCTGGAACACCTCCCTAGGGAGGCGCCCAGGTGGCATCCTAACTAGGTGCCCGAACCACCTCAACTGGCTCCTTTCGACGCGAAGGAGGAGCGGCTCAACTCCGAGTCCCTCCCGGATGACCGAACTTCTCACTTTATCCCTAAGGGAGACACCAGCCACCCTGCGGAGAAAACCTATCTCGGCCGCTTGTATCCGCGATCTCGTTCTTTCGGTCATGACCCATCCTTCATGACCATAGGTGAGGGTAGGAACGAAAATGGCCCGGTAGACAGAGAGCTTTGCCTTCTGGCTCAGCTCCCTTTTCGTCACAACGGTGCGGTAAAGCGACTGCAGTACCGCTCCCGCTGCTCCGATTCTCCGGCCCATCTCACGCTCCATTGTTCCCTCACTCGAGAACAAGACCCCGAGATACTTGAACTCCTTCACCTTGGGTAAGGACTCATTCCCTACTTGGAGTGGACAGTCCATCGGTTTCCTGCTGAGAACCATGGCCTCAGATTTGGAGGTGCTGATCCTCATCCCAGCCACTTCACACTCGGTTGCGAACCGATCCAGTGAGTGCTGAAGGTCGCAGACCGATGAAGCCATCAGAACCACATCATCTGCAAAAAGCAGTGGTGCAATCCTTAGTCCACTGAACTGCAGAGCCCCTCCCCATGACTACGCCTCGAAATCCGATCCATGTATATTACAAACAGGATTGGTGACAAAGCGCAGCCCTGGCGGAGGCCAACCCTCACCGGAAATGGGTCCGACATACGAGGACCCGGACACAGCTCTCGCTTTGGGAGTACAGAGATTGGATGGCCCTGAGTAGAGACCCCCTCACCCCATACTCCCGCAGCACCTCCCACAGTAACTCCCTGGGAACCCGGTCATACGCCTTCTCCAAGTCCACAAAACACATGTAGACCGGATAAGCGTACTCCCAGGCCCCTTCCAGGATCCTTGCGAGAGTAAAAAGCTGATCCGTCGTTCCACGACCAGGACGGAATCCGCATTGTTCCTCCTCAATCTGAGGTTCGACAATCGGCCTGACCCTCCTTTCGAGTACCTTAGAGTAAACTTTCCCGGGGAGGCTGAGTAGTGTGATTCCTCTGTAATTAGCACACACCCTCTGATCCCCCTTTTAAAAAGGGGAACCACCACCCCGGTCTGCCACTCCTTCGGTACTGTTTCCGACTTCCACGCAATGTTGATGAGACGTGTCAACCATGACAGTCCCTCAACACCCAGAGACTTCAGCATTTCTGGGCGGATCTCATCCACCCCCGGGGCTTTGCCACTGTGGAGTTGTTTAACAACCTCAGTGACCTCCGCCCGGGAGATTGGTGTTGATCCCCCGTCATACTCCAGCTCTGCCTCTAACATAGAGGGCGGAGTTGTCGGGTTCAGGAGTTCCCCAAAGTGTTCCTTCCAACGCCCTAACACTCCATCAGTTGAGGTCAACAACGTCCCATCCTTACTGTACACAGCTTGGATGGTTCCCTGCTTCCCCCTCCTGAGGTGTCGGACAGTTTTCCAGAACAACTTTGGTGCCGCCCGAAAGTCCTTCTCCATGTCTTCTCCGAACTTCTCCCACACCCGCTGCTTTGCCTCGGCCATGGATGAGGCTCCTGCCCTTCGGGCCTGTCGGTACCTTGCAACTGCCTCGGGAGTCCCCCGGGATAACAAATCCCTGAAGGCCTCCTTCTTCAGTCGGACTGCTTCCCTGACCACCGGTGTCCACCAGGAGGTTCGAGGGTTACCGCCCCTTGAGGCACCTAGGACCTTGAGACCACAGCTCCCCGCCGCGGCTTCGGCAATAGAGGCTTTGAAGACCGACCACTCTGGTTCAATGTCCCCAACCTCCACAGGAATGCCTGAAAAGCTCCGCCGGAGGTGTGAGTTGAAGGCCTCCTGAACTTGGGCCTCCTCCAGACGTTCCCAGTTCACCCGAACTACACGTTTGGGCTTACCAGGTCTATCCAGAAGCTTCCCCCGCCACTCGACCCAACTCACAGTTGACAACTCCGCCCCTCTCTTTACCCGAGTGTCCAAAACATACGGCCTCAGGTCCGATAACTGCCTAGGGTGCTCTGGTACCACGTACACTTATGAGCATCCTTATGTTCGAACATGGTGTTTGTTATGGCCAATCCATGACTAGCACAGAAGTCCAGTAACAAACCACCACTCCGATTCAGATCAGGGGGGCCGTTCCTCCCAATCACACCCCTCCAAATGTCTCCATCATTGCCCACATGTGCGTTGAAGTCTCCCAGCAAGACTAAAGAGTCCCCTTCAGGAGCCCCATACAGGACTCTTTCCAGGGTCTCCAAGAAGGCCGTATACTCTGAACTGCTGTTGGGTGCATAAGCACACACAACAGTCAGAGTTTTCCCCCCCATAACCCGCAGGCGTAGGGAGGCGACCCTCTCGTCCACTGGGGTAAACTCCAACAACGAAGCACCCAACCGGGGACTTGTGAGTATCCCCACACCCGCCCGGCGCCTCACACCTTGAGCAACTCCGGAGAAGAATAGAGTCCAACCCCTATCCAGAAGTAAGGTTCCAGAGCCGACGCTGTGCGTAGAGGCGAGCCCAACCAGATCCAACTGGTAACGCTCCAGAGGTGACGTTCCACGTCCCCAAAGCCAGCTTCTGTCGCCCGGGTCTGGTCCGTCGAGACCCTCCGCTTTCACTCTGCCACCCTTCTGGCAGCGCACCCGACACCATCGCTGTTTCCCGTAGGTGGTGGGCCCGCGGGACGGAGAAGCGGAGGTGTTGCCCACGTTGCCTTTTCGGGCTGGGCCCGGCCGGGCTCCGTGGCAAACCCGGCCACCAGACGCTCGCCGACGAGTCCTCCTTCTGGGCCTGGCTCCAGAAAGGGACCCCGGGCTTCCTCCGGGCCGGGTATCCTCACTTCTTGTTTTTTTTTTCATGAGGTCTTTTGAACCAATCTTAGTCTGGCCCCTTGCCTGAGACCAATTTGCCATGGGAGACCCTACCAGGAACACAAGGTTCCAGACAACACAGCCCCCAGGTTCATCAGGGCACACAAACCTCTCTACCACGGTAAGGTGCTGGTTCTTCAGAGTCTTTGAACTTTAACATTTGTAATTTGATAACTTTGATGGACTAAGGTAGCATATTTCTTGTTTAGGACTCGAGGGAAATAAAGGCATAACAGCAAGGGCAGCAAACAGGACTCAAAACAATATTTTCAATTTGGGACATTTTGGGATTAATATAATATTTCTAATCCAATCTAACCAGACACTAGTTGTTGTGTACATGTACAAATACATTTGAAATGGAGAGTGGTGGATATTTAAATTAACTGCTCATCATAGCTACACTTATTTTCATTTAAAATTTTCAAATATTGTTGTCCACCTGGATGGGTACTTTGTTTAAAGCTTTTCCTCTTCACTTTTGCTGTAACAGTGTATTCTGTGGGACGAATAAAGGTGTTTCTATTCTGATTGTATATTGCCACTTAATAACTGTAGTTTGGCTTTTTGACTACTTAACCAAAAGCAGAGAGCAGCAAGTCGATGAGGATGGATGGTGTTTGGAGGCTTGAGGCTGCACTTGAAGGAGCCTAATCTCCTGCTGCATGTGGAGGTGGATCTGTTCTGATATAATGTTCATAGAAATAATCGGCAGCAGAACAGGCTTTCTGGATTTCTGTTTATATTTAACGTTTGTATGATAACGCCTGACCCAGTGCCCCCTCTGCGCTGTGTGACGTGAACACTGGACCCAGCTCTCTGAAGTGAGCTGATCTGCCTCAGATTGGATGCAGGAGCAGACTGAGGCTGCTCTGCAGTGTGGGGGGGGGGGTCGGGCTGGGTGTACCTAGCAGTGCGGCGGCCTGGCTGCGTCCTCCAAAGCTGCGGCTGAAGGAGCTGTGCCTACTTGCGTAGGAGGCCGGCCGGCTGGGCAGCCAGGGCAGCAGGAAGGGGGGGAGGTCACAGGGCCGCCACTCCTCCAGCACGAAGGCCACCTCGAACCACTTCCTCTGGAACAGGGCAAAGTCTTCCAGGGCGGCAGCCGACCAGCCTCCAGCGGGGTTGGGGGGCGGCTGGGAGACGGAGCCTGCAGAGGACAGCGTTATGACACAATTATACAAGTATGTGCAGAACTGTATACTGAGATGAAAGCAGAGAGAGCATTTTAAATCCACTCACCATCCTTCTCTCCTACAATCCTGTAGAAATAGAATCCGTAGATGAAGCTGCGCATGGCATCTCCAGAAGCGTGGGACACAACGCCTTCATCCAGCATTTTCTACACAAAGCAAAAACACAGGAACATTCACAGATGAGCACATGCAGAGAATAGTAACACAACGTTTCCTTAAACAAAAGTTATATTTAATTCCTATTGAACGCCAGAGGCAGTGCTTAACACTCAATGTTATCCATCTCGCGCATGCACAGGTCGAGTATTTAATATCAACAAAGTAACCTGTGACCTGGGGTGACGTAGGGCAGCCCCGCCTATATCAGCCCACGTCACCATCAGAAATGTCTCTATTATTACCTTGAGAAATAACATAGCCGGTGGCTCTTCTTTGGTAGCCCTGTAGCTCTTCTTGGTAGCCCTGTAACCTCCTCTAGAGGAGGTGAGGACCCCTCTAGAGAAGGTGAGGACCCCCCTAGAGGAGGTGAGGACCCCCCTAGAGGAGGTGAGGTCCGCTCCCCACTCGTAAAAAATAGCACTTTACCCCTGCCTATATGCCGAGAGTTGATTATGGAGCCTTCATTGTAACAGTAATTCAGATGCAATTAGCCTATTAAAGGCCTCAAATTGGAAGCACTGTCTGGGTCGTCTTTTTCACTCAATTCTGCAATAGGTAGATCTCGCCTTTCACCTAGGCCGAGGTCGGTGATCTCGGGCTTAAAAAGGTTGGTGACCACTGCTCTTGTCTATTGGTGCGTTCACACCGGACGCGATGCGAATATTCGCTTCCCTCTAAACGCTCGAGTTTACATTCAAACAAGACGCGCTGGCTCGGGAGCTACAACTGCAACAAAATGAACATATTTTACCGTGAATAAATTGTAATACACGTTTCTAAATGATGCCGAAGTAACAACATACTGATACCGGTTAGTAAAAACCATGAATTAATGCTTTGACAAGTCTGCAGACAGACGGCAGGCGAAAAACCTTTTAAAATGCTTGTTTTCTGAATGGAGATTGGGTCGACCAGGATAAGCTAACGTTGTATATGCTCACTCCACACTCATAACAACGACCTACAGACATAAATAAACCAGCGACTGTATTCGCCATGACACAGACAGTCTGTGGTTTGTACTTGTTTAACTTCTGTCCAGTTTCTGAACAGATATGAGGAGCTGTGAGCTCTGTGTGCTAACTGCTAACAGCTGATGTTTTCTGGTCAGTGACGGCAGGCTGAGATCCTCACCGCTGATTGGCTTCCGTGAGAATGCGTCACGTGAATTTGACGCTCGAGTTGAAAAAATTGAACTCTCGCATTTAACGAGGCACCGTTCAATTATGGGGGTTATTCCCTATCTTTATTCAAGAGCGTGGTATTTAAATTTGAGAGCATACTTTATTGATTTATTTCCCTCAAACCCTGTCCTCACACTCAAATAGTGCCTGCTTGCACTTAGATTCTTTCACACACAGTGATGTCACGAGCTACCCACAATGCAACGCGCGCCATATATATATATAAAAATACGCTATTTTCCTGGAGGTGCAAATATCCTGGAGGTGCAAATATAAACAGCTAGCTAACGTAGCCAGTCAGAGCACACTAGGTTTTTTTTCTGAATTAACGACCGAAGAAATCGCTGCATGTCTTCGGATTACATCTCTGGACTTGTGGGGTGTGCTCTAGGTCCTTACCAGCGTAAACTAGAGCTGTGTGGGTTGTCGGATTGCCCTTACAGACTGCCTGCAGATGTATGGAAAAAACGACCCTCGAAAGTGGCCTTCGTCGATTTTGGCTGCTTCTACGTCTAATTTCTGGAAACACCAGGTGAATATCCCACTTGTCACAATAACATTATCATGCCATTGCATATATGTGGTATTTTAGAGTTGACTAGATATTGATTAAGGCAATAGACTATGATATTCAGTACAGGAAGCCTAGCAACACCTAGAAGGTGTACGGCTAAAGCCTTGGCCTGCTTGCACCTCGCGTAAAATGGCAGATACCAGAAGTACGGTGTGGCCCTCGGCCCAATACCCGTATGTGTGTGTGAAAGAATTGCTCTGCTTCTGCTCAAACTGTACGCTTGCACTCAGATATATTGCTGCTTACAGATTTCCTGTGTTCCAGTTTAAAACCTTCTCCTCGCACTCAAGTTGTTTCCGTGCGCTCGTGAAATTTCTGCTCTCAGATTTATTCTGTGCGCGCTAGAAACTTTTGTGCAACAATCCTGTCAAAATCCCTCAACCAATAGGAGGCCAGGTGTCCTTGCGGGTGCGTTCGCTTTACTTATTACAGTGTCCCGTAAGGGCGGTTACTCTTTGGTTTATAAACTCCCACCCTCCACAACTTTATAACATAAAAAAAACAAAAACAATGTTTGCACCAGGGCCAATCACAACCTTGTTATGTCACTGCCCTCATGCCTCGGTGTTATCCCCCTTGAGGCAGGGGCTGACTGACAGTCAATGAATGAATTGCAGTTTCATGCCACATGGGCTGAAGGTTGCCCGACTGGCCGAGGCGAAAGACCCACAGGTTGATGGTGAGCTACCCCTGTCTGGAGCAGCTAGGCCTGAGGTAAGGGACGCTCCCCAACAGATACGCGTGTCCCCCCCCCTAGAAAAAAGGCCAAGAAGGCTGATAGCCTGGCTGCTAAAGTGGACATATTAGCATCGGAGTTCTCTGAGATTAAGGGCTTGCTCCTTAATTTTCAGAGGTGGGATATCCCGCCGGCTAGAGCTCCTACCCCAGAAGAATGTGATGAGGATGCCCTTCCTGGCTCACTCTTTGGTGGCCAGTTTTCTTAAAAGGTGCCCAGCGACGAAACCCCCTCGGGCTATCAAGGTTCCCTCATGGGACTTGCCAATGGTGCTGGAAGCCCTCCTTTCCCCACCCTTTGAACCCCTGGGGCAGGCAGAGCTTAAATGGCTTTCGGCAAAGTTTGCTTTTTTTTTGCGATGGCACCAGCCAAGCGTGTGAGTGAGCTTCACGCCTTGTCAGTGAGTGAAACGAGCATACGCTGGTTCTCAGGTGGAACAGGGGTGGCACTTTAGCCTAACCCATCTTTTTCACTCAAGAGGCTGCCTTCGGCCCACTTAAATCACGTCATAGAGCTAGCAGCTTATGACTCCTCAGGCTTGCAGAACGTGGAAGCTGCTTCGGCAGAGCTGCTCTCCTTGAAATATGATATACAGGCGACTGCTGGCTTTCGCTGCTCTGATGGCCTGCTTGTCTGAAACAGGGTCCCTAAGAAAGGGTGCGCACTTTCCAAACAGAGGCTTTCTGGGTGGATTGTTGAGGTGATTGAGGAGGCATACAGATCAAGAGGTCTGCCTTTGCCTCTTAATGTTAAGGGTCACTCCACCAGGAGTGTCTCAACCTCCTGGGAAGCACTACGAGGGGTACCTCTTTGTCGATTTAGTTACGCATGTAACTACGGTTCTATGAATTCTGGATGACCGCCAGAGTTCTCCGTCACTCGGAATCTTGGCGAGGAGATTCCCTTGAGACATTTCTGATGGTGACGTGGGAAACATATTACTTTGTTGATATTAAATACTCGACCTGCGCATGCGCGAGATGGATCAAATCAAATCAAGTTTTATTTATAGAGCACATTTAAAAGCGATTTTTGGTCGAGCCAAAGTGCTGTACATGCATTAAAAACACTTATAATCACAATAAAAGACAATAATTTACAACAGATATATAACAAACACAGGGAATAGTCAGGAGTCGTGCTCCGCTCTGACTAGAAGGCCTGAGAGAAGAAGTGAGTCTTAAGGATAACCTCGAGTGTTAAACGCTGCCTCTGGCGCTCATCCAGAATTCATAGAACCGTAGTTACATGCGTAACTATCGTTATATTTACATCCAGAGCTAACTTACGCAAGGTTTCCTCTTCTTTGCTTTTCTATAGCGGCATATCTTAGCATCATACAGCCAGCCACCTGTTGATCAGTGGAATAGTGTGAAATCCCTATTCCACCTTACATTTGGAAAAATAAATCAGCAGATGGGAGGCGGGGCTGAAGGAAAACACAAGTGCACATACTCTATGGGCCGAGATCTGGGTATTTGTGTGAAGATATCAATTATATCTATTAGCAAGAGATGTAATACCTTTAACTTGTTATGAATTCTCCCTCATTGCTTTCCTTGACCATGACATTTCTGAACAGGTAGGACTGTTACCTGCATGATATCCACAGCCATCCCATGTGTGGCAACGCCCTCCACGTTGTTGACCAGCCAATGAACGACCTCCGCGCTGATGAAGCAGTTGAGTGGAAGTCCTTTCTGTTCCGGCAGCAGCTGCACACCCGTCCTGTAACAGAGAGCACACACAAACATTGAGAACAGCAATAACTTTGTTAAACCAAACCCAAGGGCCTGATATAATAATAACTTTAATTTAGTAAGAAACAAAAACAAAGGTTTTTTTCTGGGTTCAAGGTATGTTTTTTTTTTTTGGTTCTATAAAATACCAATTTCTTCTCTTTTTCTCTTTTACATGTATAAACCCATTCCAATAAAAAACATTCCTATAACATCAAAAAAAGAAATGGTATCAAAGAAATATTTTTGCATTATGATGATTTTTTTAAACATAACATTATATTTGCATTTAGTACATACTAGTTAGAGTAGCAAGATGCATTCTGATTATGATAACTTGAACTTTTTAATGTTTTAAATAAGTAGAAGCTTAAATATTTGAGACACAGTGTAGAATAACTGCCCCACATTAACTTAACAAATGACAACAAATGGAAAGCCAGAAACACACAACAGATCTTACGTGGGATGTTTGATGGCCTCCAGGATCTCCATGAGAGTTGAGGAAGAGGAGATGGAGAGGTCTCCGGCTGCAGACTGCCCGCTGAAACAGAACTCGGATCAGTGCTACAGCTCAGTGATGAGCCACATATTTAACAGCAATATGAATATAAATTATGTATTTATATTTACTGGTTTTCAGACTGACTGAAACAAAGCAAACTATTGAATACACTATTAAAGGTAGGGTATGTAAGTTTGAGAAACCGGCTCGAGATAAACTTTTTGTTATATTCCATGGAATGCTCTTACCATCCCGATAGTAATGAATATCTGAAGTGCTTTGACAAAAAATCCATTAAAAAAATGTCATCTGTGGAAGCCGTAGTACTGTAAAAAGTACAACCAATCATTTTAGCCGGCCCGGCTAAAATAACTGGATGGCCTACCTGCCTGTCAGCCTTCTATCTGTGCACAATGTGCTTAAATCGGCTTATGTGTATTTGTCAGTGCTTATGCACATGTCCTTTTCATGTTAACTAATGTGCTTTGTCCCTTCTTAGAAAATAAAAAATACAATAATACTTATCCCTGCAGCATAGAGGGAGATGTTACCTGGTGTCTACAGCGCTGCCTGCTGCAGCCTCTCCTGCAGGGGGCGCTGCTGCTGCTGCTGCTGCTGCTGCTGCTCCTCCTGCTGCTGCTCCTGCTGCCTGGACTCCTTTATCTGCAGCCTCGCTGGATTCAGCAGGTAACTACGCAGTACAAGTACTCCACATAATTAGCTGTTGCATTTAGTATGCTTTGAATGATTCCCTAGAACATTTCTTATTTACATCTTGTGTTATTCAGACATGTAGACAGTTCTTATCCAGGGTTGAAATACAGTATCTGACAGATTTCTGCCACCACACACATTCCGTGTAGGAGAACTGATTCAGCTTGTGCTGCTTACAGCATTAAAACAAAAAGATGTACCTTTTCCAGAAGGTGTTGCTGTTCATTTGGGATAATCAACAGAGAAATCTGTATCCTGTGTTTATCCCCAGGATAGGAAATAATGTTGTTGATTTTTTTCAAGTTGTCATTTTTAAGAATAGTAATCACCACAGACTAAATCACGTACTGTATATCCATTGTATAAGAGAGGCAGAAACCTTAAAGACAGATATCTCAAAAGCTGCATGAATGAAACAAATCTACCTGAATGAATAAATAACAGTGGAGGGAAGTATAACTATAAAAAAAAACTATATTATGACCTGGGGGACTAACTCAATCCTGCTGTCATAAATGGAAACAGGAGAGGGTGCATTTGTGATTCCCAACATGTGAGTAACACCAGGATCACAGAACATGTACTACTCTGTAGGGTTGGAGAACACTGACTTCAGGATATATGCCACTTACCTTCACAGAACAGATTTTGATATAACACTGTACCTACCTACGTAAAATTCAATCGGGCACTCTTGGACCTGAGGGGATTCAACTTAGGCTAGATATTTTTTATGAAATTGGTCTGTGTCTTTGATTCCTATTTTTCTCTGAAAATCTGTACAATTCCTGCTTCTACATGACTTTCACTCATTGAGGCCTGACCATGTTTTATAATCCAAAATGCACTTTTTAATTTACTTTACAGTATGCTTAGATATACAATTAGAAAAGGAGCAATGCAGCACAATAAGTAATTCACCTGGCAACTGACTGAAATTATTTAACGCCTACATATCCTTACTGTGGGGGACGACAGACAGATAAATCCACACAAAAGGTTGAAGTAATGTGATCCTGGTGTGAGAGTTTACAGTGTCACTACCTACTAGCATGCACTACAGTACAGAGATCAAATAAAAACTGAATAAAAGTGAAAACTCAAAGACACACGATGCTCATGCAGCAATGGAGAGCAAGTTAGAAGAGCTACAGCATATGAGGACACACACGCACACACGCACACACGCACGCGATGCCTTTAGAGCTCATTACTGACCTGAGAGTGATAGATGTAGGAGGAGCGAGGGCTACGTATAAAATCCAAAATAAAGGCAGCGTCCTGCCAGCACAGGAAGAACGGAACCCAGAATTAAACCCAGCAAGAACAGAGTGGGGGGGGGGATGCAGATGGAATGAGAGAAACCAGAGCAGAGCCCCCAAACCAAAGCACCAGCAAAGAAAAACCTTTTAAACCAGAAAGCTGCTGCAGAAGGGTCAGCGGAAGCTAAAACAAAGTGTTCTGATGCTCACCTTGCGGGGGCTGTCTACATATGTGGGGGCTGTGGAAACACCTGAGGGGTCACTGACAGCTGAGGTGGGCTTTACCTGCTGCTCCTCCAGAGTCCTGACAGGAAGCAGAGGGAATGTGGTTATTTTCAAGCTCGAACAGAAACATAAGTGATGTCACCTGCTCTGCCGAGGCTTCAGAGCGTGGGTCGAGTAATCCCGGAACTGCACTTCGCTCTGCATCGGCCAATCAGCTTGCTGCTCCCTCACTGCGAGTGGGACCCAGGTACACCTCAACAAAAACACGCCTGTTTGCTATCCTGGCCCCAGGGGCGGTTCTAGGGGGGATCAGGGGGGGCCAGTGTCCCCCTAACACTGACCTCTGACCCCCCTGTGGCCCCCCTAACAATGAAAGTTTTTTTTATATGTATATTTTCTGGTACTCGGTTTGCCAAAAACCGCAGGATTTTGTTGCTGTAATGTGAGATTGTGCAGACACCCTTATGTAAAGTAGAGATGTAACTGTTCATTGCCTTTATTTTTATATAAATATGGAGTTAGAGCAAACATTGCACTATAACTTAAGCTGAAGCTAACAGTAATAACTATAAGATCTATCTGAAATAAATAAGTGTACTAAAACAAATACAAATAACTGTATTGCATTGTTTTCTTATGCGCAATTACTTCATACTGTCTAGTTCTCTTTTTCGTCCTGCATTTATTGTGCCTCTCTCAGAAAATAACTGGCCCCCCAGTTGCCCCCCCAGTCAAATTGGTCTAGAACCGCCACTGCCTGGCCCCAAGTTTGTGGAATGAGCTCCCCATTGATATCAGGACAGAAGAGAGTTTACACATCTTCCGCCGCAGACCAAAAACCATCTGTTTCAACTGCATCTAAACAAAATATAAAAATTGAAAACTTCGGTACGCAGCACTAACAAAATATTTGGCTTGAAGTGAAGCTAATGCAGTAATAAAAGCGTCAGCTAAATGAAAAGTTTCCTCTGAAGGCGATATCAGTGGATTACATGGAAATACAACTTATTTCATTGTTTAATATTATTCCCAAACTGAAATCAGTGCATCAACGATCACTTTCTTGAGAGGTCACATCTGCCTCTTTTACTCTGTAACTAAAGTCTGATTTAAGTGTTGATTATATTTCACATCATTAATCCAAATATGTAGAGTAACTAAAGGTATTAAATACATGTAGTGGAGTAAAAGTACACCATTTACCTCTGAATTGTAGTAGGGTAGAAGTACAAAGTAGCAGGAAATATACAATTCTATCAAAATTGTACTTAAGTAAATGTACTTAGTTACTTTACACCACTGGTGAATGAAACAAGAGAAACGAACCCTTTACAAACCCAACCTTGAAAGCTTCATGAAGCTTGCTCTCATCATCAATACAAACAACACGCTGGTCTGGCAGGAGACACTCACTTCTGGTTCTGCTCCATTTCCAGTAAGGCTGATAAGGCTGAAGTGCCTTTCTTCCCCTGTGGGGGCACCAGTGGCTCGGGGGGGTACGCTGGGAGAGGACTGGTGACCTGCAGGCCTTTCATTGAGGTGCCCTTCTGCTGGGATGAAACGAACAGAGGGAGAGTCCTCTTAAGCGAAAGATGCTGTAATTCAAATGTTAAGAGATGCCCCATGTTCAGTGGTATTATTGTCCTAGATCAATGCATATTTTTGTAAGCCAATATTTCATTAGATCATTTGAAGACTTCATTTGCATGGTTTACGTTCGATTGGAAACTTCAGCAGGGACACATTTGAAACATGTCCCAGGGCTGTCTGCAAATGTCTGCAGGCTTCTGCAAGGTGATTTGATACAAGAGGCACATTCAATGATATAGTGCTAAAACGTATACATATCTTAGCTATTTTTACATTTGAAAATAATTTTTATAACAGAAAAATGTCAGAAAAGAGCCAAAAAACACAATTTTCTAAAGGACTTCTTTTGGCTGACCAACTGCTCAGTTTACTGCGTCATAAAACAGCCTGAACCATTGAATGATTAGTATTCTTTTAAATGACAATTGAATGATATTAAAATGGGTGTTTAATCAACTAATTGTTTCCTAACTAAGCTGAACTCTAACAGGGAGTGAGGGGACAACAACACTCAAAAACACAAGAACAGTGGTGCCAGAACTGCCAATAACCCTGACATTAAAATAGTTAAAGTAGCCTCTAATGCAGGGGTCACCAACCTTTTTTAGGGTGAGAGCTACTTTCAAAAAATAAAACAAGTCGTGAGCTACTTTTACTCCTCTTTTTGTTGTTTTCTGCAGTGTATATATTTAGCACATTTTAACATTATTATATGCTTACTTTTAACCTTTGTGTGCTGTTTGGGTCTGTTGGACCCGTTTGCAGTGTTTACTAAAAGAAAATGTATGCAATTAAATAATTTTAACCTGCTTTATTTTGGGGTGGGCCTCACCTCCTCTAGGGGGGTCCTCACCTCCTCTAGGGGGGTCTGGGGGCATGCAATCCCAGGAAGATTTGTTTTTAAATGTTGAAGTGAAATGCATCAATCTGCTGCACTTTGAGCACAACATGATGACGGCTTACGTTATCCCGTTTGTGTCCCCCCACTTTACATTTGTAAAGTGGGGGGACACAAACGGGATTTCGAAAAGTGCGGGGGACATGCCCCACCCCTGTCCTCAGTGGAGATTACGCCATGCGTGTGTGTGCGTCAAGTGGAATAAATATATATGCAAGTTACAACACACAGAGTAAAACTCTGCCCCTCATGTGCAGTATAGGCTGCATGATATGCTGTTCAATGGGGCTGATGTGTAGATTCTGCCAGAAGGAAAATCAGCGGGGAGGTGCCACATTGCTTTTCTTCCCGACTGCAACGCTGGTCCCGCAAATCAAGCAAGAACGTGATTGGTTGATATTCATTGTGGGGGTGGGGGAGGAGGGGTGTTAGATAGATATAGAGTTGTAGTAAGTAGATAGAGTTCGCTATGATTTAGGTTTCCTTTATGCATAGGGTAGATTCTTTTAATTACATTTCCTTTTTTGTTTTGTGTATTTTATACATTTTGGATTTGCTTGGCGAGCTATTTTTAGAACATGCCCCGCGGGCGACTCACGTTGCCCCTGCGGGCGACTCACGTTGCCCCTGCGGGCGACTCACGTTGCCCCTGCGGGCGACTGAGTGCCCGCGGGCACCGTGTTGGCTACCCCTAATCTAAAGCTTTTATAAAACAACAATAAATAAAATGCAATAAAAAAACGAGACCTGGTAGAAAAAGTATCAATGACATTAAAGGTGGGGTAGGTAAGTTTGAGAAACCGGCTCGAGATACACTTGTTGTTATATTCCATGGAATGCTCTTAACATCCCGATAGCAATGGATATCTTAAGTGCTTTGACAAAAAATCCATAATAAAACGTCATCTGTGGAAGCCGTAGTACTGTAAAAAGTACGACCAATCCGTTTAGCCGGGCCGCCCTGTCTGTCAGCCTTCCATCTCGTGCACGCACAAATGTATCTCGTGCCCTCATTGGGCGTGCCGTCATTGGGCGTGCATGGCAGCAGTACTTCAATGACTCGCCAGCAACAGGCGGCCACTTTCACCATGGCAGAGTTAGGTTCAACATCGTCTACTGGTGGCAAAAGAAATAATGTAACGGAGCAAATTAGGAACAAAAACAAAGTGGAAACTAGGAGAATTCAAACCAGAGTCAATATCGGAGTTGCTTTTCTACGATGGCGACTACTGATGGAACACACCTATGGGGGTTATTCCCTATCTTTATTCAAGAGCATGGTATTTAAATTTGAGAGCATACTTTATGTATTTATTTCCCTCAAACGCGGTCCTCGCACTCAAATAGTGCCTGCTAGCATTTAGATTTGCTCTGCTTCTGCTCAAACTGTACGCTTGCACTCAGATATATTACTGATTACAGATTTGTTCTGCTCTCAGATTTATTCTGTGCGCACTCGAAACTTTTGTGCAACAATCCTGTCAAAATCCCTCAACCAATAGGAGGCCAGGTGTCCTTGCGGGTGCGTTCGCTTTACTTATTACAGCGTCCCGTAAGGGCGGTTACTCTTTGGTTTGTCTTTGGTGCGATGACAGGGTTTGAGTGAAGGAAATCAATAAAGTATGCTCTCAAATTTAAATACCACGCTCTTGAATAAAGATAGGGAATAACCCCCATACACACCGAGTTGAAATCTGACGCCGTGGTCGCTCTTTTTCTCTTGGACAGGTAATTATCTGTTTTGTATGGTTTACAATTCCCCTGAACTATATAGCCAACCTAAGTCATGTGCGCGTTCATGTGTGTTGGAGGAGGTGCTCTGTAAGGAAGTCTGAAGGAAGGGGCGGATTCTTTTCGGCTGTGTACTTTCAAATTTTAGTGCACTTGAGCCGGTTTCTGAAACTTACCTAACCCACCTTTAACTACAATTTGACTTTAGAAAACAGAAGTATTAGCTAAATGCATTTAAAGTAGATAAAAAGCAAAGTGTGAGGGGATCAGTTTGATGGAACATGCTGTCAGAGAGAGGCTCACCCTGATGATCCTGTCGGAGCGGTGTCTCCTCCGGATGCGGTTGAGACCCTCCAGGAAGCGGATGAAGCCATCCAGCAGGACCCAGTCCCCGTTGCCTCCATTCCCAGAACCTGCCCCCTCCCCATACACATCCCAGTGACCCTCCCCATCCGCCACCCGCCTCGCTCCCCCTGCCGGCAGCAGGAGGAAGCGAGTCCTCCAGAACTTCAGGGAGTCGATCAGACTGTGGAGGCAGGAGAGAAGCACAGTGACGAAGAGGACAAGGCTGCACCCTTTACAGAACAGTGGGATTCTTTTTCTATCAGCAGATATACAAAAATGGTTATGGAGTAATATTTTTGGATTCATTTTAAACAGACATTTTTCAGAAAACATATTAAAAGAAAAAAACAAAAGAAAATTGATACAGGGGTTTATGTAGTGTTATTTTGATAATGAAACCAATACACCTGTTGTGTCCGGTTCATATCTGACCGTTTACCTACTTTCATCAATCATAAATATTGTGTTTTACATTTGATTGCTTCAAGGCCTTATGATATCCTCCACAGTAGGCATTGGAACATATACAATTACTGATCAACACTTTCATTGAACTTTGAGTGGGTTAGTCAACTTTGTAACACTTATGGGAGGCTGTGGCTCAGTGGATAGTGTGCTAGACTTTCGAATCAGGGGATAGCAAGTTCGAGTCCCACTGCAGTCAGCATGTCGTTGTGTCCCTGGGCAAGACACTTCACCCCCAATTGCTCCTGTGGGGATTGTCCACAGTACTGAATGTATGTAAGTTGCTTTGGATAAAAGCGTCTAACAATGGCATGTAATGTAATGGTGTTCCAGGGCAAAAATGACCGTCATAGGAAATGAATGGCAACCCTGTGGTTTTTTGAATACATTTTCAGTGTCTATTCTTTGGATATTCAATGTAGGTAATCAGATACACCAGTAGTCTGACATTGTTTACAAAGGGTGATGATTAATGGTTTTTTTGGGGAACAGCAAAGTAAGGGAGGAGAAAAGAGCATGACAGGAGGTTTAAAATATAAGTTAAAAACTAATAATAAGACATAATTATAACATTTCCATTAACATTAAGCTGTAAAAAAGAAACACATGCTGTGTCAGTGTTTGTGTGCACCTGAAGTCCTCAGAGCCTGCGGAGCAGATGTACTGATCCAGGTAGTTCCACTTGTACTCCTCCAGCCTCTCATGGCCAAACTCCACCCAGCAGGACACAAACTGAGCATCAGAGTGTGGAGGACACAGACTGTAGTTGTACTGGATCAGTGCAGACTCGTACGGGTACCTAACACACACACACACACACACACTTTTACATTGTTGTCTTTTGTATTATATATTGATAGTAGTTAGATGGCAGGGGATAGAGATGAGGGATGACATGCAGGGAAAAACACTTAAAGGTCCCATGTCATGGCCATTTCTACTCATCATAATTCCATTGTTGAGGTCTACTAGAATAGATGTACATTGTTCAATGTTCCAAACTCACATTGGTTTCTCATACAGCATCTCTGTATAGTATGTGTATTCACTCTCTGTCCTACACGGCTTGTTGGAGCTCCTGCCCCCCCCCCCTCCCTGTGAGCCCACTGTGCTCTGATTGGTCAGCTCGCCCACTCTGTTCTGGTGAGTCCACCACCGTTACAGCGGAACATCAGTGATTATGTGTTACTATGGCGTTAGCAACCAGAAAATGACACCAGTAAGGTCTGGGTGCTGTGTTGGCGGGACGTTGCGCGGCTCGCTGCTGCGAGGAGCGGACAGTGTGAGCTGGATTAATTTCCTGCTGCGAGGCTCTACTAGCACCGGCACCCCCCCCCCCCCCCAAACGCGGCGCACCTACAGTGTGAGCGCGCCACAGTTTCGCCGCTGAGAGAGTGGGGGTGTGTGTGTGTGTGTGTGTGTGTGTGTGTGTGTGTGTGTGTGTGTGTGTGTGTGTGTGTGTGTGTGTGTGTGTGTGTGTGTGTGTGTGTGTGTGTGTGTGTGTGTGTGTGTGTGTGTGTGTGTGTGTGTGTGTGTGTGTGTGTGTGTGTGTGTATGTGTATGGTCACGTCACTGTACCCAGGAAGAGAAAGAGAAATCTCCAACGAGGCGTTCTGGGGCAGCATAGACAGGTATTTTCTGTGTTAGAGTTTTACTCACTACAGGGTGTACTTTGAGGGTTTGTGACTCTGCACACCGTTTACATGCAGAAAACCTTCATAACACACAAGGGGACGGGTAAGAACCGGAAAAGCATGACATGGGACCTTTCAAACAGATGATTTAGAGCTCAGGACATGGCTGACACTGGTTCTCATTTTCACTTATATTCAAGAAGACATTTCCTCCCTCACACACATAGTAGACTGAGGTTGAGGCAGCTAAATTACAGCAGCAGCTTTCCCTCAGTGTTGAACAGTGGCGAGCCGTCAGGGCCCTCTAGGCCCTCTCTGAGGGCTTAAGATATTAAAAAATATATATATTTGAAAACATTAAAAAAACAACATTTCTTTTGTTATATTTTTCATTAGTTCTACCAAAAATAATTTGATTTAATTGTATTTAAAATAACATTTCCAAAGAAATAAATCCTATGAATCTGCCTGTTCAGTTTCTGTTTGAATGTGAAGGGTTAAATGAAAGAAGCTCGCCTGACCCTTTCTGCGAGTTACGACCCGTCCACACAGCGATAGTGCGTTTAAGCTTGGCGGTGGGCGTGTCTGAAGCTTGGGGAGTTCTCGCGAGCAACGCGACCAACAACCAATTACATGAATCTCCCGCCCCCGACATACAGTTTACGAATACACGCGGTTTGATTGGCTAGCGCTTGTACTGGCAGATTTGCATAAACAGGATTTGATTGGCTGACGCTTCCACCGAAGCTTCAAAAGTTGAACATTTCTCAACTTTTGCAGCGAGCCACGCCAGCAACGCTCTGCTTCCCACAATGCAGTTCGGCGAAAAGTGGCGTCACCCCATTCCAAGTGAATGGTGAAGCTTTCAACACAACGGCAAAAGTTGAGCAATGTTCAACTTTTGAAGCCTCTGCAGAAGCGTCAGCCAATGAAACCGCTGCTTGTGTGTCAGGGGCGGGAGATTCATGTGATTGGTTGTTGGTCGAGTTTCAGACACGCCTGCCGGCAAGCTTCCATACTGTCCTGCTGTAAAGTCACAGAGCGCCCAGCTATAGTAACTCAGAGAGAGTAATGTCAAATGACAGTAAAATTGACCAATCATATCGTCCCTCTAAATGGGTTGGCTTTATTTTCGCGGACTTTATGACAAGTTCCGCCCGCTGTGAAGTCTATGCAATAGGTGCAGTGACGCGTCCTAAAACCCGGAAGTAAGCTGCGCTCGGATTCCCTCGACAGAAAGCAATGGGATTTCTCCACAGGATTTTGGAAAATAGCTGGAAATAAGGTCTGTGGAAAACGAACCTGTTAGATAAATGCACGTTTTGTTCAGCCGGATAATATCCACATGTCTACCCTACTTTTATTATTTTATAATCATAAATCTAATCGATAGATTTATGATTAGCATAAGTTTGTTCATGATGACTTCAGTGATAGTGATGACATCGTTGCGAAATTATTAACCGAGTCATTTTCAAGATTGAGTTACAATGATAAACTGGAGTGGCAAAGGATCAGCTGAATGACCCACAAGTGCTTCATCCAAAAACGACAGGAGGATGGACTTTGTGTTTCAGTGATTTATCATCAAAGGTAGGCCTGAGTCATTTTCAATGTGGTCCGCCGAACCGACTTCATTCATGTTTAATTGTTACTTGGCTGTGGGTGCCCTGTCATGATAGGTGTTTATATAAATGGTGTTGTTTTGTGGGTTAGAGGGTCGCTGTCATTGATGCGTTTTGCACCCCGGGCCTCGGGGGGTCAGAGGGCCTAAGTATAAAAGTCACGGCTCGTCACTGGTGTTGAAGTTCTGCAGTGGAGAAGTGGAGATGACGAAACGTATTCTCGCAAAAATAAGTTGTGGAGAAACTGCAAAAAGAAATGTCTTGTAATGCTGTGCAGTTTTAGAGACACGATAATAGTCAATGTTTTATTATGAACAAACTTCAATTTTCCATGAAAAAGGTTACAACATTTTTAATATACTCTCTATGCTGTAATTTATAATAATACTTTTTTTACAGAGAGACATTTTGAATTGGCTAAAATAGGAATCCGCGGGTCTGACTTAAAAACTAATACTGTTAAAAATGAAGGCTTCATCTCTTCTTTAAATTCTCTCCACTTTAAATCCTTTTCACTTTTTTAAAAGACAACTTAATTGTTTTACTGTGAGTGTTGTGTTTTCATACAGGATGGGACACGTGAGTGCACACGTATGCCTAACTTCTCTGGAGATACTTATTCTCTATTTGATAGGTTCAACATGGTAAAATAATGCAGCCTTGCAGAGTTCTTTGGGGTTGGGGGTACTCACTTGGGCAGGTAGCGAGTGACAGTGATGATCTTGTCTTTGAGGCAAACTTTATGGAAGGTCCGACCCATACTGAGCCAGTACACCGTCTCCTCCACCTCGGCTCGCCGCAGAGACACCAGACCTAAAACCAGAGGAGGACGAGGACACACAACCAGGAAATGAATGCCACATGAGACAGTTTGTGGCATTAATGTTCTACAACAAGAACTCTATACTAACAACTTAGAAGTACCTAATCACAAGCTAAATCTGAAATAATAATAATAAAGTAAGATCACTTTGGTGTGAGAACACGGTAGACAATCTTGAAATGTTAAGGATTTGAAATAAATAGATGTAGACAGCAAGTTAAATGAAACATGAGCTCACCCCTGGAGTAGAGCGGGCTGCTGCCCAGCGGGGTGTTGGCGGGCGGCTGCGGCTTCCTGTTGTTGGGCTGCACGATGATCTGGTAGCCCTGCATCAACCTCTGACAGATGAACTCCTCAAACACCTGACCCGCACTCATCACCGGAGCTTCATCTTCACGCCTGGAAACACACAGAGGCAAACACATCGACACTTATTCTGATCATTTGGACAGGAAAACTCATATGACTCGTATTACCTTCTATTCATAATAATAATAATAATACATGGGATTTTTATAGCGCTTTCCTAATGCTCAAAGACACTTGAGTTGTTATTAGCTTGGTTGTTTTCAAAGGAACATAATTGATGATTCTGCCTAGCAGGTAAAACATTTATTTTTAAAGATGCACTAACCCTAGTTAATCATGTGAACTTTATGAAAGCTAATGCTGTATTTTCTTCTTTATACCAGTGTTTTCCCCAATGATTTTATTGATCCTCAATCCTAGCGTCCTATAACGATTGATCAAAGTGTAATTTCTCTCACTTTCAACTTGGACCCTATTTTCCCATTTATTTTCATCTAAGTGACTAATGGCGAATCTCTTCTTAAAAATTGCTCCACTATTGAGAGCTGTAGCTGCTGAACGGGCTGAACTGATATCCAATGAGGCAATAGTATGGTATCCACTAAATGTGCACATTATTGTCTTTAACAGGCTCAGATTGATATTAAGTACCCGACAACATTATGGAAATGCAATCATCAGATCCTCCTTCGCACTCTCCAAGAACTTGGAGTTTCAGACTCTGCACTTTCCCTCCTCACCTCATACCTCAAAGACCGTACCGACAGGGTAACTTGGAGAGGGTCCGAGTCCGACCCTTGTCAATTAACTACAGGGGTTCCTCAGGGCTCTGTTCTTGGTCCCCTCCTCTTCTCCCTGTACACAAACTCGCTCGGATCAGTCATTAGCCCGCATGGTTTTTCATACCACTGCTACGCTGACGACACCCAATTAATCCTGTCCTTTCCCCGCACAGAGACCCAGGTCGTCGCACGCATCTCTGCTTGTCTAGCGAACATCTCTCAGTGGATGTCTGCTCACCACCTCAAACTCAACGTTGACAAGACTGAACTGCTTTTCCTTCCGGGAAAGGATTGTCCCACTCTTGACCTAACAATCAACATCGGCACCTCTGTTGTTTCCCCGACTCAGACTGCAAGGAATCTGGGTGTGATCCTAGATAACAACCTGTCCTTCACTGCAAACATCGCTGCTACAACCCGCTGCTGCAGATACACGCTTTACAACATCAGGAGGATACGTCCCCAGCTGACCCAGAAAGCCACGCAGGTTCTGGTCCAGGCTCTCGTCATCTCACGCCGAGACTACTGCAACTCCCTCCTGGCTGGTCTACCTGCATGTGCCATCCGACCTCTGCAGCTCATCCAGAATGCAGCTGCTCGTCTGGTCTTCAACTTTCCTAAATGTTCCCACACCACACCGCTCCTCCGCTCCCTTCACTGGCTTCCAGTAACTGCTAGAATCCACTTCAAGACAATGGTACTTGCGTACCATGCTGCGAATGGATCTGGCCCTTCCTACATCCAGGACATGGTTAAACTGTACACCCCAGCACGTGCACTCCGCTCTGCATCAGCCAAACGACTCGCTGCACCCTCACTGCGAGGGGGACCCAAGTTCCCATCAGCAAAAACACGTGGGTTTGCTATCCTGGCTCCAAAATGGTGGAATGAGCTCCCCATTGAAATCAGGACAGCAGAAAGCTTACACATCTTCCGGCGCAGACTGAAAACTCTCTTTCGACTCCACTTCGAGAGATAGAATTACTAACAAAGCACTTATATACTAATAAAGGACTGGCTTATCTAAAGCCAGTTGAGTAGCACTTGAAATGTTTTAGCTCTATGAAACCTGATGTACTTATATGATTCTGTTTTCTTCAAGTTTATATCTTCTTGGTCGAACGCACTTATTGTAAGTCGCTTTGGATAAAAGCGTCAGCTAAATGCAATGTAATGTAATGAAAGGGATCCTGCAGAGAAATAATAAAAACATTTTTACCTTTAAACATGATCCTTTCTGGGTGACATTGTGTCTAAAAAGGCTCTCGCAAGGAGATGTTTTGAAATGTAGCGACTGTTGACTTGTTAGAGGGGTAAAACGATGGAAACATATATTTGAGAGAGTGCTGGTGTTGCCAGAGTGTGTTTAGCATGAGTAGAGAAAAGATTTCCAAGAACATGGCTTAACATAATGCCTATTATGTAAATTTTGTGATTATTGTGATTAGTCACTTAAAGGCCCGAACACACCAAGCTGACACCAAAAAACTGACACAGACGGACCCCCAACTGTTGTGTCGCCTCGCGTCTCTGCGTCTTGGCCATGTTTCGCACTGGAACATACCGCAAAGACTTCAGTCGACGGCCAAGAAGCACGTACGAACTGCGCATGCGTGAGTGGCAATAACTCTCCTTACCAGCAGGCGGCGGTAGTGTGTATTCATCATTCAAAAGAGGCAACAATCGGAAGATAGACTGCGTGATAACCGAGACAAGAAGAACAGACTGCGTGATATAAACAAACAGCAAATAGCGTGTGCGTTCCATTTTCACTCTACAACGAGAAGCTCACGGGGCTTTCCCGAACCTGAGTCGAGAGCTGGAGTTAAAGGGGACCTATCATGCAAAATGCACTTTTGTACGTCTTTTATACATGAATATGTGTCCCCGGTGTTTCAGAGAACTCACCAAGTGTCAGAAAACACAACCCTCTCTCTTTTCCTCCATACCCAAATCTCTAAAAACGGGGCTGCAACGGATCTGATACAGACTGATCCAGATTTGAAAACATGACGCTCGTGCCACGCCGCAGGGGGGCGTGGTCAGCTGCAGCGCATGCAAAGACAGGGTGGAGGAGAGCAAATAGAGCAAGATGAGGCATGGCTAAAATGCATGATCTGTTTGGTATTTTGAAAAAGAAAACGTATAAATATACCTTATATAGGTATGGCCCGACAATATATTATTCAAATATAGCATGATATGTCCACTTTAAATGAAATCTCAGATTTGCCTTCTTAATAGTTTGTTTGGGTCCCTCACTTCCGTTTCCCTTCTCCTGCACTGATTTGCTAGCTGAACAGCCAATCAGAGTGATTTATTTTGCCAACAGCCTTTATTTTTCCTGAAATGTGAAGGTGCCATAAGAAGTGCCAGTAGTCTAAAAAATGTTATACTTTTGTATACATTTATACAAATATATATGATTTTTTTTTTTAATGGTTTCGAAAGAGAGACAAGTGATGACATGCAGAAATGTTCCACAGGCCGCAATCGAACCGGAGTCCACTGGCTCTTATCAGAATACTTTTAGTAGAAAAATCAACCATGAAAATAAAAATATAAAATGTAGTAGAACCAAAAAGGATTTGAAAAGTAAAATGTCCTCCATATCATTAAATGAAATGACAGCATTGTGACAGTGAACCTATGACCAGTTGACGAGTGTCTCAGACTTATATACAGAGCTGTTCTCCGCAGACAGGAGCCTCCTACCTCTCCAGGTCGCTGTGGGGCAGCAGGTCGTAGCAGCCCTCCGTGTAGTCGTTCTGCAGCGCCTGCCGGTCTGGGAAGTAGTCCGTGGTGAGGGGGAGGCAGGCTGGGGTGGTCAGAGACTTCCAGTCCACCCCCACTGTGCAGCAGAAGCTGGGCACTGTCGGGGGTGCAGACAGCAGCAGGGCTTCAGGGGCACCCACACACACACACACAAAACATCCCCACAGCAAAGACAAGTGCATGTACCCAGAGTGGAGAGGTACATGTGTGGGGGGGGGGGGGGGCGGGAAAGGATATAGGGAGGAAGGGGAAGCACAGGGGTGTAATAAATAAAGACAGGAGGGGATAGGGTGAAGATGTGAATGTGGAAACAAAAGAATGAAGAAAAAAAAAGAAGAGAGTAGAAGAGAGGGGCAGAAAAAACAGAACGTGTTACTTTACTGGTGATTCCTGAGCAGCCTGGAGTAGAGGTGCAGTGATCAGACATGCAGATTGTAGCCCGGTGACAGTCTGAGATCAACATCACTCACAAGCAAGTGAAAATGTGTGCAAGAGCCGTTTATGTATATTGTTGGAATGTCATATTTCTTGTTGAGTTTTGTCCTGTAGTATTTTTTTGAAACTAGGTGGCAAGGATTAGAGGCACAGGGATGTGTAATTGGGGAGAAGGCAGAGGGAACGCACGCATGTGTTCCTAGCCTAACCTCAAACTATACTGGATATAAATACTGGAAATTCTGTAATTTGTCCGTGTACAATCCCTACAATGGCAACCAGAAAAGGACATTGGGATGTGTAAAAATGTGTTAGAACTGAGTGCGTTCCCTCTACATATGCCCTTCTCTACCTATCAACAATGCCCCTATTTATACCTACCTGTGCATCTAATCACCACCACTAAAACAATACAGCAGGATATAACTTAACAAAACAATATGACATGCTAACAGTTAACATAAATGTCTCCTACAATGTGTCAAGATCTCAGGAAAGGTGTAACCTGTATAGTGAATTTAAGAAGAGAATCACATCATGCAGACATACAGCTGGTGAGCCAACTCCTAAAAATGGTGTGCAAGACAGACTTTTTTAACAGAAGGTCCAATTTACAATCAATCAAGAGAAACTGCCATGCAGGAGTGATATATATACACAAGGCTCTGTGAATGCAAACAGATCACAGTGAAGGAAAATGATGCTCATTAATTAAAGGAGTTGTAGGCATGGTCATATTTCGTCATGAGACTTAAGATCAACAGAAGGCCCAGAGAAAGAGGAAGGAAAGAGTGGGACAGAGAAAGAGAGGTGACAGAGGGAGGAGGAAGGGGAACCCGAGCCACATGACCTGTAGTTGTTTATACCTGAGACCCCTGGAGACAGACGCCCACAGAAACCTGCCTGCCACAACTGAATGACCCTCACAGGTTAAGGACACCACCAAAGGTTATCTGCCCTTATCAGTATGGTGATTATGAATCACAACCCGATCCTGAGTTTTTTTTACATACTTATAATTTATGTTTTTGTTTTCATAGGGACGAGATGGACTCACTTGGATCGGCACCGTTGAGGGAAACGTCTTCAAATGTGGAGCCGCGATTGTTTATGATTCCTATACAGAGATCACAATTAAACATATAGAAAGACAGGAACAATATTTCAAGTAATCTGACAATTATTTTCAATTTCAAAAAGGAGCAAATTGAATATAGCAGTTTCCCATAGTCCAAAGTAATGTGAAAAAACATTTTTTATGTTGTGCAATATTCTAAACCATAGAGTGTAGTTTTAAACCCAACTTGATTTACTGTCATATACAAGATAGAAAAGCAGCAAATCCTCACGTTTGAGAAGCTGGAACCTGTACGTTTATGGCACTTTTGGTTTTCAAAATGCTTGGCAATTATTTATATCCTACCAATTAATTGACTAACTGTTGCAGCTCTTTAAATGACTTCCTTTTTGGAGCTGAACATGGCTCAATCCTCATTTTGAAAGGATAAGGTTGGTTCATTGTTAAAACAAATGTATTGTCCAAAAATCGAAAGATTTAACAAAAGTTACTTTAAAGGAGGAAGTAATGCATTTGTTGGGGACTATTTTCAGTGGTGGAATGATAAAGGAATTTATAACCCAGTGCAATCGTGTGTCTCATTTATAACATATCGCCAACATTTACTCAAAAAGAAATCCTTGCTACAAGTCTGGTGTTCTTTTATCACTGCAAGTAAAGCATATTGTTTTTGAGCAGACATATCACCACTGTTGTTGCTCCCTGGACTCCCGGCGAACTCCTCCATCCCTCCACCGATGTAAAGGCCGTTCTCTCCTGCATGCCTAGAGACTGTCCGCCTAGAATATAAAGGGAAATAATAAGCATTCATGTCCCTGTCTGTGACTGCTCCTAGTACAAGGATGGGTTAAAAGCAGAGGACACATTTCACTGTGTGTGCTGTGTGCATGTATGTGTGACAAATAGAAAAGGTTTCATCATCCGACTCTTCTTCTTCTTGTGCTTTAAGATGCATTTATTTACAAAAGCAAGTGCTTGTTCCTTGTGGAAGGTGGGGCTAACCTTCCAGTGGCCTCGTGATAGGCCAGCTCCAGCAGCTCAGCGGAGGTGTGGGCGGGGTCTCTCTGCTGACTGCCCTGCAGCTCAGCCATGTTCTGTCTGGTTTGGTGATGGATCTGGATAGCCTCTCCAGAAGGACCTGCAGAACAACACTCACAGTCTGATGTTTGGATAAATACCAGCGTTACTGCATTCATTTACTTCTTACTCATCCCAAAATAATTTGATGCCTTGAGTTAAAGGGGAAGGAAGTTTCCAAAAATAAGTTAATTGAAATGATCAGAAATTATATTTTTTAATATACATGTGGTGTGTGTGTGTGTGTGTGTGTGTGTGTGTGTGTGCGTGTGCGTGTGCGGGTGCGTGTGCGTGTGCGTGTGCGTTGCCTCACCGACAGGGAAGGTGTGCATCCAGCGCCGCCGGTTGGAGGTGAGCTTCATGGGCATCCTGGACGGCGTGAAGGGGTTAATGAGTGCTCTTTGGGGGGTGTACCCTCCGGGGCGGATGTGCAGGGTGGACTCAGCACTTCCCACGGTGAACCTGCCCGGGGCACTGGAGTCCCGCTGAGAGTCCATCATCTTCTCCAACAACTCTGAACAACACAGCAGAAAGGGAGAATGGAGTGGAGAAAGGAAAATGGTGGAGTGTAAGTGTTTCCCTTCAAGGGACAATTCAGATATTCTGAAGTGTTGCTGTATGAGGTACTTATCAATAACAGTTTTTTAACAGGGAAAGCAGATAAACATATCAGTTTACTCTATATTTTGATATTTGATCTGGCCAGCCCTCGCCTACAGGGGACTCAAGGCGTTAACTATCATCTCTTGGAACCACAAGCCTCCATTGAAAATTACAGTCATTTATCTTGCAGACTATGGAAGTTTCTGGTTGACTTTTGCCTTGATCGATTAGTTGATGTTCTTGTGTGACTGGTGATATAAAGGGGTTAGTTGGAAGTCACACAATAACACAAGCAACCTTACGGATCAGTGGTTGATCAGCAATATCCATGTTTAGCAAGTTAAAATGACTGTTTTTGTCAAAGAGTCTGGTGTCTTATAAGAGCATAGATGACTATACCAGCTTTAATTGTGCTTTCTAAAGGCAAGGTAGAGTGATGAAAATATAAGAAATATTATAAAAATATACATTCCTTTAAATGAGTGTGGTATGCCTGGCTGCTTCTCCAAGGTGGGAGAATTCCTTTTGTCATTTACCACAGATAATACACTGACCCTGGATAAGTACCTCATACCTCCAATCTATCCCTCTTGGATGTGAATCAGTTACCTCTGGTGCTGGTGTATCCCAGGGAGCTGCTGACTTCATACTGGACAAGAGGCATGCGGGGGATGAGCAGCATGTTGGACACGGGGCCCAGGCTGTCGTCTGAGGCCAGGCTGCGCTGCTCCTCCGGCCCCGCAGAGCGAACAGGAGGCGACGCTCCGATGCTCGCATTGACCTCCACCGAGCCCCAGCTCTTCCTCCCACTGGTCCCACTCGCCTCTCTGTCTCGACCCATTCTGAAAGACACACAGTCATTGATCACCAGGGTTGGAGGTCCACAAGGATAACTCTAATAGTATGCCAGTGGTGTTCCCTGATGCATATTCCCCATAAATTAATATTTTGTCAGTTTTAATTGACAGTGTTTGGAACCAAGCGGCGTAAGTAGAAGATTTCCTGATGTGAAGGTTCTCTCGTGTTATATGGATGATTGTTCCCAACCACGAAGCCATTTTGATGTATTAATATCAAGATTTAGAGCCAACAGACTAAATAGTACTTGCTTTGTTTTTGGTGTGTTCAATTGAAGAATGCTTTTCAAATGAAAATAAAACTCCACGTCGAGGAAGACTCAAGATGTATAGCATATTCATTATTCACCATAAATACTTTGAATGAGTAGATAGTTGTTACCATAATGATAGAATACAGGTTATTATTCCAAGTACTTTGAATAATAAACAAGTCACACAAATGCCTGGTTAAAGTTGCGCAACTTTCATATAGCCAAAGTAAGCCCTGGAACCACACAGAGTGTACTGTGTGTCTAACTAAAGCTAGTTTAGTGTAGTAAGGTACCTGAAGTTGGTGCTCCTCTGAATTCGTGAAGGGCCAGGCAGTCTGAACACCTGAGCATCATGGGCGTCGTAGTCCACCTGAATAGGGAGGCTGTTTTCAGAGTCCTTTGGAGCGCAGAGAGCTGGAAGAGGTTTAGCATCATTAAGATGTATCCAAGGCTCCCTGTTTTATAGCAATCCTTCCATCAACTGTAAAGCCATTGCACAAATCAACCTCATTGTGGCACTTGAGGAAAGTCAGGAGATAACCAATGTATAATGACAACAATCAATATCTAAATAATCCAGGAGATGCTGAGATACATTTGACAGTGGAGAAACAGGCCACCCCTGGCATGCTAGAGATTAGAAAGAGCTCAGAGAGGCAACGGGTTCTAACTTACTGTGTTCCTTGCTGCTCTTGAATTTCTCAGCATGAAGCTACAAGAAATGTAGATTTAACATGTCAAAACATGCAACAAATAACTTTTTGAATTTGTTAAAGTCACTCAACAGTCCGTGATCAAATGTGGATGCACCTTGCGTCCGGCCAGTTTGATTCGAGGCGTAAAGGAGCTGCAAGAGTTCTGACTTTTGGATGTGTAGAAGCTGCAGGTGTGGAAGAAAAAGATGCAAGTTATCAGCTTTGCATAGAATGAAAATGTATATTTATTTATCAGTTAAATGTTTAACCTGTGGTTGATCCAGTGAGGAAGGTTGTAGTCGTCTCCAACCCGAGAGTCTCCAGGTGCTGTCCTGTTGTGTAGCTACAGAGAGGATGAACGTCAGAAACCAACAGGTATAACATCCAATGTAACAGAAACAAACTCTCTGAATCAATACTGCTCAAGCAGGTGTCCAGTATGAACAGGAGGAATGATGAGAGCAATCAAACCCTGTTTCACTTCCATATGTATGACTTTTGTCCGACAGACTTTGAAAGCTGTTGACCTATGCGTTAAAGATCTCAACCTTAACATGACTAAATCCCAATCAATATTCAATCTTGTATTGCAACACCTACCATGTATTACATTGATCTACTAACCACTTGTATGTAATATACACGCCATCTAGCTAGAGCCAGTGGTGAAATGTAATTAAGTACATATACTCAATTACTGTACAAATCTGAGCTACTTGTACTTTTGAGAAATTGAGTATTTTTGCATAATGCTACTTTACACTTTTACCCAACTACAGGAAATAGTCAACTACTATTACTCCAGTGCATATATTTTGCAACTTTAATCAATAGCTACTTTACATGTTTTAGGTTTATCAACCCAGCAGTATTTAAAGTATATAAATAACACAAACTATTCCTCCGTCATAATCCTCTTACCTTAACTAGGTCCAGAAACTGCTTACTTGATGTGTGTGTTTTCACAACAGGTGTATGACCTAAGCATCTACAGTCCGAGTGTATTACCTTGAATAACGGTACAGCGTGTAATGGCTGCTCGCCCATACACACCAAGTCCACCCCGATACCTAAAGAGGGAGGAATCACCTTGCAATATATGACATTATATTTAGCTGACGTGTCTATTCAAAGCAAATTACAGTGAGGATACAAACCATGTGTTGGACACGTGATTGTGTCATCACTCACCATTGTCAATCATACGCTGCTTGGTGAGAATCATAAGCAGACGGTCCACTTCGAACACCCCCACCCCCGGCGTGATGACCACCGACATCTGGCCGGTGCGGTCAAAGTTACGGTTGATGTAGTGCTTGTCAAACACTGCGGAGACATGGTCAGTGTCAGATTTCTAATCTTTATCAGTTAGTAACAAGAGACAGACGCTGACTTATCTGGATATATCCTTCCAAAAAGAACAACTTTTCAAGATGTCCACTTTTGGATACACTTTGGAACTCACGCAGAGAATGAGGCCAGAGAGAACGAAGAGAATGAGTACCATAAGTACTACCTGTTTATTTGATTTAATGTTTCTTTGTAACTTTCTTATGGGTCAGGAACTTCTTTAAATTAAATATTCCATACAAGGCTATGTTCCCCAAAATGTATAGAAAAATTCAGTTACATTATTCTTTATTCACAGAATACAGGCAGACAAGAATATCTGTCTTTCCTGAGGACTCCTAACATGGACTCAAAGGAAGGCATTCATTGGTCCATGGAGGAAGTCTAATAACCAGCCTGAGGCTCAGCCGTGCAGTGCATCAAACCTTTATATAGTGGTGTGACTAAAAATCAATATAATATCATCTTATAACACATATTTTATTATCTTGTAAATTATCCATCTTCTCTTAAAAAGATGCTTATGTACACTTTTCTGCTTTTGTACTCTTCCTCACTTCACTTGTATTACAAATATAATTAATTTCCTTAAAGAGAGACAATATTGAAAGTATCTTAAGGATATTTGATTGATTTTCTAAAGATAATATAATGATCATGAATCACTTTGACCACAATGATCATGTAGTGTACATCTGACAACGTGACAGGGTGGTCATGTTATATACATTTTCCTATACGTATATCTATTATAAAAACATCCTATCCTAAAAAGTAAAAACACAATATTGGATAGGAAAAATAATCAATCACTCAGCATGAACACAGCTCGGTCACAGAAATGTTTTTTTCAGCAATTCCAACTGAGGAACTTTATAGAATAACAGATTTAAATAATGAACGAGTCACAATAGCATTTCCGTCTGATTGTCACCCTAACAACTCGGTTTGATCACTAACACAATTTAGAACAAGTCACCTAGCCACTGTCTCTCAGATGAGGACATACAGTCAAATATCTATATAAAGGTGTTACAGTTATATGCCCACATTAAACACCTCCTCTTTTTCTGGGATCAGACATGTTCTGGAATTGGACCACTCACCATTGAAGGAAAGGTTGATGGCCTCCAGGTAGTTTCCTTGAGCAGCAGTGGAGTTGTAACCGACAGGAAAACCATCTGGAATGAGAGTAAAGAAGACACACAAAGCAGGAGTTTGGTTACAAAAGGCAGCTGACCTTCAGTCAGCTGAACACTGGACAGATCCACTACCTTCTTCCTTCAGCCGCACCAGCACAGGATACTGGATGAAGAGCTTCTTGATGGTGACCAGCAGGGACGTCCACTCATCCCGCCTCTCGTTCTGAGCCACCACCCTGAGCACAAAACAGTGAAGCACACCATGATCTGCATCCTCTAATATGTACCTTGGATCACCTTAAGTTATTTCATCAAATGTGTGTATAGTTGCTATGGTTACCTGTAAAAGTCTTCATAAAAACGTCCATCGTGATCCTGCCTGATGGAACCTCTCAGGATCTCAGGAAACTCCTCTGAGGGAAATTACATTTGTATTAATGATAAATGTTTCAATAACTCACTGTGCTCGACAACCAGTATTGGAAGTCATTTTTACTTGGGTATTTCCATTAATCTCATTCATACTTCTACCCTACTGCAATTTGAAAGCTTATATTGTACTCATCACTTCTCTACTTTTATGTCAAAATATTAGGTACTGTTAATAAATATTACATACAGTACGATAAATATAAACCTATTGAATTATGGTCACTATTATGGATTTAGATACCTTTTAACGTAAAACAAGTGCTTAAAGTAAGCTCCACCTATACCAGCTGCCCAATTAAATGGATTACTAACTATGATTCAGTTATATAATAAATAGTTATATACTATAGATGTTACATAAATATATAATATAGATAAATAAATTATTCTGAACATTTCCATTCTGCATGAGTGCTTTTAGTTTTGGTACTTTAAAGGTCCCATGTCATGGCCAGTTCTACGGATCATAATTCCATTGTTGAGGTCTACTAGAATAGATTTACATTGTTCAATGTTCCAAACTCACATTGGTTTCTCAAACAGCATCTCTGTATAGTCTGTGTATTCACTCTCTGTCCTACACGGCTTGTTGGAGCTCCTGCCCCCCCCCTCCCTATGAGCCCACTGTGCTCTGATTGGTCAGCTCGCCCACTCTGTTCTGGTGAGTCCACCACCGTTACAGCGGAACATCAGTGATTATGTGTTACTATGGCGTTAGCAGCCAGAAATTGACACCAGTGATGACAAACAGATGAGAATGCTGCGTGGGGTCTGGGTGCCGTGTTGGCGGGACGTTGCGGGACAGTGTGAGCTGGATTACTGGTGTCGTTTCCTGGTTGCTGCGTGGGGTCTGCGGGACAGCGAGACATTGCGAAACTCAGCCTGAACTTAGCCTGAGCACCAGGGACGCGGGAAGGGGGGGTGCTGAGGGGGCTGCAGCACCCCCATCTGCGAGGCTCCACTAGCTCACTTGGTTCCCGGAAGAAAGAAATGGAAAAAGAAAAATGTCCAACGAGGCGTTCTGGGGCGGCATAGACAGGTCTTTTCTGTGTTAGAGTTTTAGAGTTTTGAGGGTTTGTGACTCTGCAGACCGTTTACATGCAGAAAAACCTTCATAACACACAAGGAGACGGGTACTAACCGGAAAAGCATGACATGGGACTTAAGTTTTGTTTTATTTTGTCATAATGGTACTTTACTTGAGTATTTCTATTATATACTTCATTAAACTTTCACTCCACTACATAAATACACATTAACCTTTTTATATGATATTTATAAGTATCCAAAATTGCCTCAAATTTAAATGGCCTCAAATTGACACATTTAAATTCTCTTACATGTATTTGTAAGCAATGAACAAGATAATATAATATTCCTAAAAATATAATACTTTGAAAAGACCCACTGTGCATAATGGGTGCTTCTGATACTTTAAGTATATTTGGTCGATCATAATTCTGCACTTCAACTGATATTTAGAAAATCAGGACTTTTAGTAATAATAGAGTATTTTCAAGCCAAAGTATTTATACCATTACTGAAGTAAAGGATCTGAATACTTCTTCTACCTCTGGTAACAACATAGGAAACACTCACCAACAGTCTTGGCGTTGAAGAATGTACGTGAGAAAAGTACCACTGTCACCTCATGACTGCAGTTCTTCTCCTGTGTTAACATCAAAACACTGCTGTTGTTTCATATTTGAAAGAACATGTTACAACAAATGAGAAAAAAAGGAAAGAAATCACAAACCTTCCACTTGGCAAAAAGGTCCGACAGGAAGCCGTTTACAGCCTTCTCAAAGTACAGATCACCTGAGAGCAGGACATTAATATCACTGATGAATACACATAAACAGATCAAACCTGCTTACACAATGTGAGAGGCTCAACTAACCATAGATGTCAAAGTCCCACATCTCACAGCTCATCTGGATGAAGATGTACACCATGGCAGACGTGGAGCGGAACACCACCTGAGTCACAAGATCAAGACATTCAAGAGAAGTGAGTGATGACTCAAATAAATAAACACTGCCGTGAATATTCAACAGCTCTAAAGCTTAAGGAAGTCAGTTTCTATGTGTTGTAACATATGATCCTTCAATCAGTAAGTCATCAAAACTTTTGTTGTGTACCTGCGGTCAAAGGAAACATGAATTTCAAGCCAACGTATTTCCAGCATCACTTCTGCCAACACTCTCATAATGTGTTAAATTGCACCATAAGTTGTGGTGCAAAAAAGTGAAATACTGCTTGACCATATAATTATGTATCATTATTACATATTACCTCTTGTTTTATTTCTAACTCTAACCTGTCTATTTGATGTGGCTAATTGTGTGTATTTATTGTCTTCATCATCTCCACCAGGCGTAAGCCGGTGTTTATACATGTGTTTCTGTCCACAGCGGATCATGCATACCACTGGACCCATCAGACTGTTTGATCAGTGTTGGCTGTGAAAAACAGACTGTTTGATAACACAGTGACCAGCACTCCGCTGGCTAAAAGCAAGCCTTCCCTGTGTGTTACAGGTTAAAGTTGGCCTTTGAAATGACACCAATAGAGTTAGCTCTCATTTTGAATGGAAACAACAACCTGATTTGTTACGATCCACAAAAGTAAGGTATGAGAGAACGTGAAAAAATCAGTTTTATTTTCCACCATGTTGACTTCAAGGGAGACAGGATGGACAATTGAGTCAGATTTAACTCTTCTTTGTTTGGGAGGAGGGGGAGACACCTGGCAAGATGGCACTCTACTGTCTGCACCTTATTTCTTTGTTGTAACAATGCTTCTTGGCCATACATCTTATACCGTTGGAAAGTTCTTACCTTTCAAATGGTGCCACAGTTGTGAGGAACATGCATCAGTGGGATGAGTATGTGGGTTGCGCCCATGAAAAATGTGACAAATCTCCTCTTCCAATGCCAAACAGCAGCCACTCTGCGGTCTCGTACGGCTGCCAGGAGCCTGCCATGACTGCCCTTCACCTTCAGGCCAACTTGCACTAGAACCTCAACATGTGGACGAACATTATGTTCAGCGATGAGTCCAGATTCTGCCTACAGCACATGGATCACAGTGTAGAGAAGACGCAGAGAGCGCTTTGCCGATTGCTGCACCGAACAGGTCAAATATTTTGGTGGAGGCAGTGTGATGGTGGGGGGCGGCATCTCCCTCACTGGAAAAACCAGGCTTCTCAGCATTGGAGGCAATCTCAATGCAGAGAGATATTGAGATGACAATCCCATATCTCAAGAGTCTGGGACCAAACTCCATTCTCCAAGATGACAACGCTCAACCCCACAGAGCGAGGATCTTTGGAGTGAAGACGATGGAATGGCCTGCCTGCAGTCCTGACCTCAACCCCATTGAACTCTTGTGGGATCAGCTTGCTGTCAGAGTGACCAATGGGACAAATGCTGATTGAAGAATGGGATGCCATCCCACAGCAGAGTGTGAGCAGGCTGGTGACCAGCATGAGGAGGAGAGGCTGTGGTGGCTCTTTTCATCAGACTTCAATCATCCAATCCACCAAACCCAACCAAAAGAGAGTCAGCAGGTGAAACAGCTGTTTGGCATTGATAGAGGGGATTTGTCAAATGCTCATTGCCGCAACCCACATTCTCAGCTCTGCTGCTCATCCCACTGATGCATGTTCCTCACAAATGTGGCACCATTTGAAAGGTATTATACTGGCTTTCCAATGGTATAAGTTGTTCAAACAAAGAAATAATTTACCAAACACATTACTTCAAGTATTGTTGTGCTGTTGGTAAATGTCTGTTTTCAAACTGCTCTTACCCTAGTGTCTTCACTGATGTACCCACAGGTCACTTTCTCTCCCTTCACCCACAGTTCACTGGCCTGGGCTCTGAAAATGAAAACAGCATGAGCTTGCATGTAGTGACAGACACATTATACACTCACCATCACCATTGCATATAAAGAAAACAAAGCAAGGGACAGCTAAGATCAAATCAAACAAGAAACAACCGTCTTATAAAGCCTCTATGTGTTATTGCCCTTCTACTAAGTCAATGCAATATTAATACAGATAATTAATAAAACAGACAATCGAAAACATGATTAGAAGAAGCGGGAGGGCAGAAAGCATATAAAGAAAAAAGCCCTCCCGTTAGTCATTCGGTTTCAACGTTTCTGGTCAGGGACCCAAATATTAAGGCATTTTAACTGCAAACTTAGGATGTGGGATTCCATGTGTGTCTGTACAGTATATAAATACACATAGATAAACAAAATGCTATGTATACATACAGCACATACACATATACCACTGACCACTAGAAGCTCCACACGTGGCGACCTATCAGTCCCATTCAGGAAGAGTACTTTTGGTCAGTCATCATTCTCGGTCACAGCCATTCAAAACTGGAACTCTCTACCCACTCAAATCAAAGACATACATACACATCCCACCTTCACAGCTCACTTAAAAACATGGTTCACTGAGAACTACACCTGCACACACTAGTCTGTGTTGAGTATGGCGTGAGTGTTACATGTTGTGTTACATGTTGTGATCATGTATGTTTCTGTGATGTGATTGTGATGTGCTCTATGTGACATTTACTGTATATAGTAACGTGTGTTGTTTATTGTCCTCTTTTATCCTCACACCGGTATCTACTTGTCTTTCCTCCTTTTTATTTTTATTTTATATATTTTCTTATAACTAATGCTGTTGATATATTGTCATTTTAAGGGTGTCTATTACCATCTGGCCGGGGACAACAGCTGGACATTAGCCATGTCGGCTAAAGCTGCACCATTTACTGTTTTTGTGACAGTTCATCGACGGGGACTGTCCACGACACTATCAATAAATACACTAATATATATACACACATTTTGAGAGTGAAAAGAAAATACAATACCAAATCAATGAAAAGCAAAATAAAGAGGTATGTAAATGTTCTTTTAATGTAATGTCACCCTGCATGCCTTTATTGTAAATAGAGTGTAGAGAATACAATTAATTATCAGTACCTGATTCCAGCAAACTCCACTTTCTGCGTCACATAAGCACCGGTGCTCACCTGGAATCCAAATGATACATGTTCAAACCTCATATAACTTTTCCTTTTCACATTGTATCCAGATATGATCCTTCTCATGTCCCACCAGACTCTTCTTCAGCCTCCACATGTCTCCTCTGCCGATGTACTGGTCCTTGAAGGTCAGCTCCACCAGGTCCAGTGTTACATCCTGCAGGAAAAAGCCAAACTATGAGAGATTCTGTTCGCTGACAGAGTGTGGAGACGCAGATAGGTCGCAGTGAACATACCTTTGGGTCCACAATGTTAACAATGACATCCTGGTAAACACGCAGCTTGAAGGCTTGTGCTACAGTGTGATCCACACTGATGGTCTCTGGATAGGAACACAATAAATCAAGATATTAGTTTAAGAAATGACTTGTTATTACTATAATGTTATCACTATTTCATCTGTGCAGCTTCAGAATCAGATTTACTGCTGATTAGGTTTACATATACAAAGAAAAAGGAAGAAATATATATCTATTTTTTATTTTGAAACAGGAACGGGGTTATGTTATGCATTTCTGCTTGAAAAAATACGTAATTCAATAATATCAAAGTGTTCGATCTAGACTCCTTTTATTTTTGAGATATAGCAAAGATTTATACATTCAAACGTTTGATCATAATGAATGTACCTTTCTGGAGGTCCTCTTTTAGGCTCTTCACCTGAAGCAGAAGAGGACTGGGAATAAAAGAGAGACATGACCAGATTATAAAGTCAGAAGTGTAACAATATGAAGAGGAACATTCCACAGCAATCCTCTCATTGTGCAGTCTCACCTGTACTCATCTGTAGGGTGTGCAATCTCAATGATATCCCTCAGACTGACTTGAGGGAACACCTTTGGGTTGACAACCAACTCATCATCTGTTCAAAGGAAAAGTTTATTTGTAAAACAATTAATAGAAATCACATTTTCCACAAGAGAATCATTTATTTTGAAAGTATGAATTGGAGGTGATTGCTTACCACTACCACCAAAGCCTTTCTTGTGCAGCAGAAGCTTATATGATTTGTTGGTCTTCATAATGAACCAGCTGGAGATCAACATATTAACTTGTTATGTGACTTCTTACAATTGCAGGCAATAACACGAGTATTTGTATTCCATATCCCTAAACTACAATACATTCAAGAGGTATTTTTGTATTACTATGACTTATTGGAGTATTCAATAACACATTAACGTAGATAGGTAAGAACAAGTGAACGTATAGAATACATATAGAAGTACCTCAGCAGGCTCTTCTCAACAACTCGAACTCCTTTAGCAGCACAACCTGCCCTGTGATGTTGACATACGCTAGCTTAGCACGTGTCTCATTTGAGAACCCCTACAGCGACTGAACTATTAGAAACTAACATTAGCACCAACGTTAAAATAACTTTAACTTGTAAGTACGTTTTTAACTTGGAATTAGAAAGCAGCTAACTAACTAGCTAGCTCTCACTGGTCGCACTTCCTCCAAAACATGGACATGCGAGATGTGATTGGTTAGCCGCGGGTCAGAGAGTATTTAGCGAAGCAAGAGGGCTCACTCCGCTTTATTTTTACTAAGATTAAAAAGTATGTTTCTTACGGTTGACCCCATTATGTCCATGAATTCACCCAAATTCCAAACATACAAGACCTTTTCCTTATGTACGTATACATCAAACAATCTGCATGATCCAATTGAAAGGTCATACAACTATGATGTGATGCATATGTTAGTTCATTCATCTTTGTTTACATATAAGGAACATCTAATTAATAAAGGCAAGCATGTATAAGCATTTAGTGTTTTACAGGGGATAAGAAAGTCCTAATCATTAACGAATACATTATGAATGTTGCGTCTAAATCTTGCATAGCCTGACATCATTTTAATATAATCATGACAGAACACTTCAGACAGCTGATAAACCACTTTATTAGTTGACAAAAATACTGTTTACACTTTCATTAGATAAAAGTAAACACACTTTAAATAAACCTTTATCACTCACAGTAAGAGGTGACACATATTCCACCACAATACTGTATAAAAAAACAAACACTGTGACAGTAGCAAAGACATTCTTAAGCGCCCATACAAGGGTTTTTACCAAAAGTGATTGGCCTGTCCCATGGTGGACAAAATGGAGTTTGTATTTAACAGAAAAAAAAGACCAATACTACATGGGAAGACCATAAACTAAAACGATTCATTTGAGACGCTGATTTGATTTGTTATTAGCCTTCTTTAATGTTTTATGTTAGAACATTCTGGATGAAATACTGACAGCTATCCCATAACAAATGTCAAATTCATTTAATTTAGTTTCAGCAAACAGTGACTCTTTCCATCAATCGGCTTCCAGGAGCTCATACTGGTTGAACCCTTTGCATCAGAATATATGGCAGTTTTAAAGATTGAAATGGAACATCAACAGCAGCTGCTCTTTGTGTCTTGCTGCGCCGCCTCCTCCAGGTTGGCCCGATCTGATTCTGTCGACACAAAGATTATGGGTACATTAAATTAGCCTCAATGCTTTCATCATCAACATCTCTGCTTATTAGGAGCTATGTTATTTCTTACTGATACTATTTCCACATCCGATGCTAGCAGGGGCTCCATTCTCCGTGTCCTTCAGCATGCACTTCTCAAAGGCCAAGGCTGCCACTCTGAAGAAAAAACCCTGCACGTTCTCCCCTGAAAATAAAGAAAAAGGTATACTTTCTTACGGTGGCGCTCTGCAAAGACAATACTATTTGTAGCAGCGACAAGTATAAGCTCTTGGTTTGACCTGTTTTAGACGAAACAGCCCAAAACTCTGCATGCATTTCTCTTGCTATCCTGATGGCATCTTTTTCTGTTCGCTGTCTTTCTTCTAAAGGCTAAAGAAGGAGAGAGTTGGATGAAAGAAGAACAATGGGTTGTGTGCATAGTAAACATATACAATCAAATCAAATATGTTCACCATTAGGTCACTCTTAGTGCCAACCAAGAAGATGAAACAGGAGTCAGGTTCATTTTCTCTCATGGCCTCCTCCAACCATTGGCTATAAACACAAAACAAAGTTCTTACATTATTTGAATGTGAAACATGCCCTTCCAGTTGTATGTAGTATTATATACTATACAGAATCCTGTGACCCTGTAAAGGATAAGCACTTACAGATAATGGATGTATATTAGAGATTTCTATAAACATGTATATGCTTTAGATCATACTGGTTCCAGGTCTCTAAATCACCACCAAAATGCCTATTGAGTCTAAATTGCCATTACTATGACTTAGACAATAAATGTTACATCTAGATACTTAATTCCGGGAAATAAACAAATGGAATGATAGATAGCTATCATTATTGACAGATATGCTATGGTGATACATTGTCACTTTTTTTGTTTAACATTTACTTTAAGTTACTACATCCCAGTGTGTGGCAATAATTGCTGGCTGTTACTTTGTGACAGAGATGTCTTTACAATTAGATATTACTGGCTGCTGACTCAGTGGTAGCTTTGCCATTCATTATCTGATGTTGTATGTGTCTAAAGAAAACACCATTGTACTGTAAGTAAGGGCACATTGTTGAGTTATCCCAATGATAAGGTTGTGTCAGACCTACCTTGTATGATGGAGGGACTTAATGTCTGCCATGTCAAAGACTGTGATAATGACTGGAAAAGATGAACAAAAAGTGTCAGCATTATTAGTTTGCACTAGCTAATATGTAAACTGATCTCACCATCAGATCCACAATAAAAAACGATCTTACCCTGAGCTCCTCTGTAGTATGCAGTAGCGATGCACTTGAATTTTTCCTGCCCAGCAGTATCCCAGCTAACGAAAAGAAAGTACTTAAGAATGGCAAAAAACTAAAAAGAAAAGTACTCATAAGGTACTTACATGTATGCAGAATATCAAATCAAACTACTCACATCTGAAGGGAGAAAGGCACTCCGGATATCTCAAACCTCTCAATCTCAAAGTCAACTCCTATGGTGGCCTTGTAGTCTCTTTCAAATACATCCTTACAGAACCTGAAAAAGGCATATTTATTTGTGTGGTGTTCAGAACTCCACTCACAATAGAATAGTGTCAACCCAGATTTGTCTATAATTATTCAGCTTTTTTAGTACTAAATCCCTAACCTGCTTTTAGGTGGAATCAGTTGGTTACACAAGACTGATGTGTTCATACTATATAGTCAAGAAACATGTTCTAAGGTTAATGCATGAACTGGGTTTCCAACCTTTTCCAGTCAGGATCAATCTGATTGTCTTTAAGATGGTTAGCAGCACGGCGAAGTGCATCACTAAATGACTACGATATCTTTCTGGTCAATCCGTTTCAATTGTAGATACCTGGATACTATTTACATCTTTAAACTCTTAACAGTATCCGATTAAACAATATTCAGGAACTGGCCACTACCCATAGACTGTGGTGCAACCTGTGATAAAGGATCACAGGTACTCATGATTTACTTGAAGAGGTCACTCGCCATATATTGTGATCACAGTTAAATAGGTTCCATCTTAATTGGCTAATTGTTGAGTTGTATGTACCTATTAATGAGGCAGGTCTTCCCCACATTCAGGTCTCCAACAACCACCACTTTTGACATTTTCTGGCGGTCCCATCTTCAAAGAAGACAACATGACAGTGAGATGTTAAAGCTTTTCATTTGATGTTAATCTATAAGGCATTGACACAAATCAGGAGACTCACGGCTGACGACTGGTGGCTCCGTCTTTACAGGCTGCTTTAGCCTGAATGTCCCAGTCTTTCTTCAGCTGCAGAGCCGCGTTACGTGTGTAGCACTAAAAAACAACAAGAACATACATTACTTACATGTATTTGCCATTACATACACTGATAACAAGACTTAGATTCTGAAAGGCTGTACTTACGCCAAGCAGTGCTTTGAGTTCAATGCTAACATGCTAACAATGTTAATGCTAACATGCAGATGGTTAGTATTATGTTCACCATGTTTAGTGGTTAGATTCCTAACATTTAATAATAACAATGTATGTGATGATGATGATGATGATGATGATGATGATGATGATGATGATGATGATGATGATGATGATGATGATGATGATGATGATGATGATGATGATGATGATGATGATGATGATGATGATGATAAATGAAAAGTGAACGGATCTCATTCAACTCAGTTCATCTCGAGTGGGACACTCGTTTCTGTACCACACATCAGGGAAATCCATTGATAGGTTATTGAGACATTTCAATCAAAACCCTAACAGTGGCACTACAGAAAGTCAAAAGTGTTAGGGAATAACTTGCTCAGGTATTCAACCTTTGACACAGTTCATCATTTTCTCCTTTCACTGTCTCCTTTCCCACGGCACAGGTATACGGCCTTCGGGTATTGCTGCTATCTCTCTTAAGGAGGGGCAGCTTGGGTACAGTGTTGTTGCCAGCTTATGACCGAGCACAAGCTGACATGAGATAGTTTATGTTCAGGGACATCTAGAAGCCCTTATTTTTAGGAGCGTAGGTTCCCTGGTGCACAGTCTTTTCTATGGACGACAGCTCTAGTTAGATTCAGGGTCCATATTTCTTTAGTCTCACTGATGAATAATGTTGCTTATTACACTCCGAACTAATGAAAACCTCCAACTACAGAAGAGTTCTTCAGAATTGATTTGGCATCTCAACCTGTGTCAACTCTTGGCTCTTGACTTGTCTTGTGAATTCTCCGGCCGAAGCTCCAAATAAACCGTCAGTGTTTGCCATCAAAGCTCCAGCTCTCCTCGTGTCTCTCTGAGTCCTGTTTCCATTTGCTTCAGAAGTTTCCCTCACAAAAAGGATCACCCAAGTCTTTAGGATACATTGTATGGAACCCATGAATGCCTGTATAATATATGTTATCAATTCATTAGGTAGACATTTGATTTGATGATTCCAGAAGATGAAAAGTCACCAAAGCAGGACAATTGTACCACTACCAACATGTAACATGTATGGTGATAGGTTACATTTCACTGAGGCAATTGAAAATGATGATGACACTACAGAAAATGTCAATTCTCATCTGCTTGGGACCATGAAATGATTGTAGGTTCAAACTTTAATAATCCAATCACTGTTAGAGATATTCCTCAAGTCGGCTGTTATAAGTCCCACCAATGGAAATGCCACATAGTTATTAACTGGGATAGAATACAGGGGGTGGATGTCTGCTTTACTGAGCTACTCAACTGGACTCTGTGGTAATGTAACATCAGACCTACAGCCTCTATCTTGTTTGTGTGTGATGTCTGCAAACTAACTTATGTAGAAACTGGGGCAAGCACTTTGATTTCCTACTATTAGAACCTTGTGCTCTCAATATTCAGCATCTTACATTGAACACAAGACCTTTCCAATGCCTTAATGGCATCAACACAAATGGAGAACACAGAATGTATGATGATTTATCCCATTTAAATACAAACAAAATCATTTCACATTGATTCTTAAAAACACATTTTAAGATCCTTAGGTGCATTCTGGTACTGGCATGCATTTAAGCAATCATACACGAGAGGCCGTTCTTGAACGTCATTATTGGTACGACAGTACTGCGGCAGGACCGAGGCGCTTGCGCCGAGGTCCGTACGCCTGTCCGTACGCCGAGGTCCGTACGCCTGTACTGGAGAACGGCCTCAAGTGTATGATTGCGATTCTATAACACAAACTATCATTATAATCAACAATATCGTAATATAATGTCATAATGTGGGCTAATTTGCTCCCAAACCTACGCTTTCTGCTTGAGTTAATCTCCGTCAGAAAGTAGTTCCTGAAAGTAGTTCCCATGGTAACGATAGCCGATCGAACACTCCTGCTACCCCGCTTACAGTTATTGATATGATTATAGTAAATAATATATTATTAACCAATTTATTGAAAACAATTTATTGAAAACTATTTATTGAAAACAATTCTTGAATTAGGCTATTTAAATATCTGAGTAATCACTGTGTGGGATTAGCGGAACAAATCAATCAGGCTGTCCCTGGTGCTGAAACATTTTGGGTTCAAAATGAAGGTGGATGTTCATGCTGCCATTAAAAGTGCAATTCTTGAAACAGTTCTCCATGAACTCCATGCCAGACTTGTTTGCAGGTGGTGCTGTGGTGTTCACGGATAGGACTACGTTATAGGAAGAGCTTTCCTCCAGTGGCCGTTTCATGGCGTGTCCCGGACCGGCAAAAAGCGCGTTGCTCCACATCTTTCTGTTGTCTAGAGATGGAGCCCAGTAGCTGCGAAGCGATGACTCGTTTTTATGTCCGCTAACGGACATGATTTCTCTGGCCTCCAACCTTGCCTCCGCCAGCCGCTGTATGCAGGTGCTTCTGACATTTTGTAGCTACCGATTTCCAACGAGAGACAATGTATAACCGTGTAACGGCTGTGTGTCCCTAAACGTCGCTATGGAAACCACACGATGTAGGCTCATGGATGTAGTTTCGGTAGGCTAGTGGCGTGTGTAGGCCACCGGATACTTTGTGATTCGGCACGTTCTATTTGATCGTTGTTTGATCGTGGAATCAAACACGCCTATTGACCAATCAGAGAGCTTGCTCAAACCTATGTGTTATAGAATCTATAATATTGTACATTCTAAGGAAAACAAGGATTAGGCCCCATTAGAATAAATTGTTAAATATGATAGATTCCTCTCCAAATAAAGATTTTGAGGGAAGAAGGATATTTGGACTGAGTCTGTGATTGGGTAGCTGACTTCAACAGCCCATAATGAACCTGAGTGCAAGTATCTGACACTGATTTCCCTTGCTAAGAAAGTCAGTTAGAAGAAGTCACACGTTTCCAATTAAACAAACATCTTCTAGACCCCCGCTATAACTGTCACAGTTCTGTCTAGGTTTGGGTGTTTTCACTGTTCTCTGTCATGTTTTCCTCCTGTCGTTAGTTTCCCTGGTGTCCTTGTGTTTTCTCCTCCCTCCTCACCTGTGTCTCGTTAGCCGATTGTGTTCACCTGTGTCTTGTAATTATCCCTCCCTGTATTTAGTCTTGTCTCGTGCTGTGTTCAGTGTCGGTGCTTCTTTTGTTGGTGACGGAATTCACCGGTGAGTGTTCTGTTTTTGTCTGTATTCATTCCATTAGCCTTGAAATAAAGGTTTATCAGAGTTATCTGCGCTTGGGTCCTGCTTCCTTCACTCAATCGTGACAGAAAGCACCGACCAGAGATGGACCCAGCAGATGACCCATTTGAGGTGGAATTACAGCATTTTTCCTTTGCTTTGGCTGGCTGCTATGATTGGTGGAGGGGAGCGTCCAGTGTTCGGCAGAAGGAGGCCGCTCTGGTAGAGGCGCACCGGTTGGCTATGGAGAAACCAGACTTGGTGAAGTTCTTACCTGGCTGGATGTTGAACTTCATCTGGGTGTGTGATTTCCAGCCTGCGGACTATAAACGTCTCGGTGTGTTCCGTCTGGAGTCAACCAGTGCTTCCGCCCCAGTTCCTGCTCCTGTCCAAGAGAGTTTTTCTGGAACTCGGCTGGCTTTTGGAGGTCCACGGAGCCTTCAGGCGGCTTCTAGGAGAAGGAGTCGCAAGTCCAGGCTAGCAATCCGAGCCCCAAGAGCCATGGTTCCGGCTACAGAACCGGCCCACACAGCCATAGTTCCGGCCCCAGTACAGGCCCCAGCAGCCATGGTTCCAGCCCCAGTTCTGGCCCCAGCAGCCATCATTCCGGCTCCAGTTCTGGCCCCAGCAGCCATCATTCCGGCCCCAGTTCTGGCCCCAGCAGCCATCATTCCGGCCCCAGTTCTGGCCCCAGCAGCCATGGTTCCGGCCCCAGTTCTGGCCCCAGCAGCCATGGTTCCAGACCTAGTTCTGGCCCCAGCAGCCATGGTTCCAGCCTTAGCTCTGGCCCCAGCTGTCCTAGTCCCTTCTCTAGTCCCTTCTCCAGTCCCACCTCGAGTCACTTCTCTAGTCCCTTCCCTCATCCCATCTCAAGTTCCCTCTCGAGTCCCCTTTCTAGATCCCTCTCAAGTCTCCTCTCAAGTCATCTCTCGAGTCTCCTCTCGAGTTCCCTCTCGAGTCCCCTCTCCAGTCACCTCTCGAGTTCCTTCTCGAGTCCCCTCTCGAGCCCTCTCTCGAGTCCCCGCTCAAGCCCCTACTCATGTGCCGTTGGAGGCCCCGCAGACTAGTCTTCTGCCGGGGGTCCTGCCAACCCCATGTCCTGTCCAGTTGGAGGTCCCGCAGACTTTTCTTCTGCCGGGGGTCCTGCCAACCCCTTGTCCTGTCTCGTTGGAGGCCCCGCCGACTACTCTCCTGCCGGGGGTCCTGCCAACCCCATGTCCTGTCCAGTTGGAGGTCCCGCAGACTAGTCTTCTGCCGGGGGGTCCTGCCAACCCCATGTCTTGTCCAGTTGGAGGTCCCGCAGACTAGTCTCCTGCCGGGGGTCCTGCCAACCCTTTGTCCTGTCCCGTTGGAGGCCCCGCCGACTACTCTCCTGCCGGGGGTCCTGCCAACCCCATGTCCTGTCCCGTTGGAGGTCCCGCCGACTACGCTCCTGCCGGGGGTGCTGCCAACCCTATGTCCTGTGCCGTTGGAGGTCCCGCCGTCTACTCTCCTGCCGGGGGTCCTGCCAATCCTATGTCCTGTGCTGTTGGAGGCCCCGCCGACTACTCTCCTGCCGGGGGTCCTGCCAACCCTGTGTCCTGTCCCGTTGGAGGCCCCGCCGACTACTCTCCTGCCGGGGGTCCTGCCAACCCCATGTCCTGTCCCGTTGGAGGTCCCGCCGACTACTCTCCTGCCGGGGGTCCTGCCAACCCTATGTCCTGTTCCGTTGGAGGCCCCGCCGACTACTCTCCTGCCGGGGGTCCTGCCAACCCTGTGTCCTGTCCCGTTGGAGGCCCCGCCGACTACTCTCCTGCCGGGGGTCCTGCCAACCCTATGTCCTGTCCCGTTGGAGGCCCCGCCGACTACTCTCCTGCCGGGGGTCCTGCCAACCCCATGCCCTGTCCCGTTGGAGGCCCCGCCGACTACTCTCCTGCCGGGGGTCCTGCCAACCCCATGTCCTGTCCCGTTGGAGGTCCCGCCGACTACTCTCCTGCCGGGGGTCCTGCCAACCCTATGTCCTGTTCCGTTGGAGGTCCCGCCGTCTACTCACCTGCCGGGGGTACTGCCAACCCTGTGTCCTGTGCCGTTGGAGGTCCCGCCGTCTACTCTCCTGCCGGGGGTACTGCCAACCCTTTGTCCTGTCTCGTCGGATGTCCCGCCAACCGCTCTCCTGCTGGGGGTCCTGCCAACTCCTGGTCCTCTTCCGTGGGGGATCCTGCCGAAGCCTGTCCCGCCGGCTCCGGTTCCTGTCCGGCCGACACCGGGTCCTGCCCGGCCTCCGGAGCTGTCTGGTCTTCGCCCTCGATCCCGACCCTCTGTGAGCCGCGGTCTTCGTCCGCGGGCCCGGCCTCCTGACTCTTCCTGCCGCTGCCCTCGTCCTCGGACCCGGCCCCCTGACTCTTCCTGCCGCTGCCCTCGTCCTCGAGCCCGGCCCCCTGACTCTTCCTGCCGTGGTCTTCGCCCTCGATCCCGACCCTCTGTGAGCCGCGGTCTTCGTCCGCGGGCCCGGCCCCCTGACTCTTCCTGCCGCTGCCCTCGTCCTCGAGCCCGGCCCCCTGACTCTTCCTGCCGCTGCCTTCGCCCTCATGCTCGGCCCCCTGAGTTCGCCCGCTGTGGCCTTCGCCCCACCATGGACTCTGCCTTGCCCCCGGGCCGTCCGCCCGAGACCCCCACCATGGACTCTGCCTTGCCCCCAGGCCGTCCGCCCGAGTCCCCCTTCTCGGCTTCTGCCGTGCCCCCGGGCCGTCCGCCCGAGATCCCTTCCTGGTCCCCTACTGGGCTCCTGGGCGGTCAGCTCAGTCCCGTCCTCCGGACCCCCTCCACCCACCCTGCTGAACTTTATTGGATTTTTGTTGTGGGGTTTAGGGACGTCTAGAATCCGTCCCTTGAGGGGGGGGTTCTGTCACAGTTCTGTCTAGGTTTGGGTGTTTTCACTGTTCTCTGTCATGTTTTCCTCCTGTCGTTAGTTTCCCTGGTGTCCTTGTGTTTTCTCCTCCCTCCTCACCTGTGTCTCGTTAGCCGATTGTGTTCACCTGTGGCTCTTGTGTTTTCTCCTCCCTCCTCACCTGTGTCTCGTTAGCCGATTGTGTTCACCTGTGTCTTGTAATTATCCCTCCCTGTATTTAGTCTTGTCTCGTGGTGTGTTCAGTGTCGGTGCTTCTTTTGTTGGTGACGGAATTCACCGGTGAGTGTTCTGTTTTTGTCTGTATTCATTCCATTAGCCTTGAAATAAAGGTTTATCAGAGTTATCTGCGCTTGGGTCCTGCTTCCTTCACTCAATCGTGACAATAACGATTCTAACCAGTGATCTCATTTAAAAGAAGGGGGTTTCCTTTGCCCATGATTGAATTGGATCAGACCATTGTCTCCTTGGAGAAAACAGGACGTACCTTTGGAAATTCCCAGATGACCCTGTCTCTGCTGATGGGTGAAGGGAATGGAATCTTCCCATTCCTGTTATCCTGCATGACAACCTGGGGGAGGGAATGTGTAACATGGGTTAGCCTCATCTAATTCAGTGTAATACCAAGCTCTTCTTCAATGTTCGTTTTTTCTAAAGACATGTTCTCTGAAAACTGCATTAAGATCAGAGCATCAATCATGTCCCAATGCTAATTCTCATTTATATACATTATGTAAACAGAAATGATACACTGCGATAATATACATAAACAAACATGTATTACCTTTTATTGTACATGTTACAGACTGAAATGAACAATGAAATAATACTATTTAAGCTGTTTAAGTATTATAGTACGGAGCAAAGGGACATGGAAAAAAAAAGAGAGAAAAAAAAAGTCAGGGTAACGGGCTAGTTTCTCGTGCGCACGAGAAAGTATCTTGTGAGCACGAGAAAGTATCTCATGTGCACGAGAAACTAACCCGTTATCCCGATTTTTTGTTTTGTTGGAGAAAGTTACCACTGCGCCAAGGAGGAAGTGGAGCACACAGGAGACACCATTTCATTGCAGACTGTTATGTTTATGTGGGGAAATGACAGTGCATACATTATTTGAAGGGGGGGTGGGGGTGGTAGTGAACTGTCAAGAGGGGGGGGGTGCTAGTGGACTGTCAACGTGGGGGGAGCCTCGCTGCGGGGTAACGGTGGACCTCGGTCGGCTGTCAGCGCAACTTCAGTGATGCTGTTTAAACACATAAACATTTAAGGGCGGTGCCAGTCTCCCTGGTGTGTCTTCTTACCTGATTGTGTTCACCTGGTGCCCCTGTGTTTTCTCCTCCCTCCTCACCTGTGTCTTGTTTGTGTGATTAGTCTTGTGTGTATTTAAGTTCTGGTTTTTCTGTCTGTCTTTGTCGGTTCGTCTTGTGATATGGCTTGTTCCCCGGTGAGTGTTCTGTTTAGTCTTTATTTAATAGTATAGCCTTGAAATAAAGGAGTTTTTTTGTCACTTTAATCTGCATTTGGGTCCTGCTTCCTACACACACACACACACCGTAACACCTTGTCACAGGAATGCGCATTTGAAAATGAAACATTTACACCTTAAAACAATGCTTAAAATGAAAAGTAAACATCCAGGGTTTTTTAATGGTAATTTTCGTTTAGTGGTAGCTCATATAGTCTTGATTCCTGAGGTTAAACTTTTCGCTCCGTATTGTGATGGTTGGGTTGTTGCAATATACGTTGGTCAGGGGGACATTATTTGTTGACGCACAGGTGGCCCGAGGGGACGACATCAGCCGAGGGACCAGGCATGAGCGTCAGTTCTGAAGTTAGCACGGCTAGGATGTTGCATTGTATCTTGTGGAACATTACAAGTAAAGTACGTGAGAGTACAATAGAGTGTCATTATCAATACATATTGAAACATGGAGTGTTGCATCCTGGATTTTGCATTAATTCGTCACTTCTTTTTCAGTTATTTTTTTATTTAATATATATTTTTATAAAATTGTGACGTCCTGTCTGTATACACGTGCTTTAAAATGTATCGTTTAATTTTACATAATTTTATAATCAAAATATATGTTTACAAATGTTACACTGGGTGTTTCTCAATGTCGAGGAAGGCTGCTACAACAAAACTGCTGCAGAGCAACTATTTCAAGTATACTACGTCATCGAGTGCCGCCGAAGGACTGTTCCAATGTCCATGTCACTGTCACTACCCGATCCGTCCCCCTGCCCGATCGGTACTGCGCATGTTGTCCGCCATATTGGACAAGACACTTCACTATTATTTAACAACTCTTTTTATTGGGTTCTTTTATTTGGGGTTAAGTACATTGTCAGAATAAGTGAGAAATGAATTTAACTTCTGTTAGACAGCTATATGCCATAAATGTTTGCATACATTCACAGTAAATATTTATTCAGTAGCTGTCTAACAGAAGTTAAATCCATTTCTCACTTATTCTGACAATGTACTTAACCCCAAATAAAAGAACCCAATAAAAAAGAGTTGTTAAATAATAGTGAAGTCACGTTTATCAGAGAGATGAGTTATTGTTATTACAACGTGACTTCACTATTATTTAACAACTCTTTTTATTGGGTTCGCCTCGGTAGAATTCCCAAGTATGTACATACAGCATAACCGAGGCCGGCGTACTTCGTAGCGAGAAATTTCGAGGCTGCACATGTGTAGACTCCGCGGTCTTAAAATCCCCACAATGCTTTGCGCACGGACCAATTTCCAAATCTTTGGCGGAAATAGCCTCCATTTAAGGCGGGGCCTCTCATATGACGCACACCTGTTACACAATTCTTTGTTTTCCGAGGCTAGGAAGGATTCTTGCCTCGCTTCTGAAGTAAGTGACTCGGAAGACATTGAGAAACACCCATAGTCTTAGTCAGCATATTTTTGCCACGTTATGCACCCCTTGCTATCTTACATAATAAAAGCGTCACATACATGAAACTTGCTCCATTTATTGGTACTAGTCCTATATCCTCAAAAATGCTTGAGAGTGGGATTAATAGAAGCATCTTTTTGGGGGGTGCTTTTTACGACAGGCCAGGTTGCACCCGATATGCACGCTGGGAGCAACAGAAACACATTTCACCTAATAGGATAATTTAATTTGAATAAAACCGTTATGCCTTAACCTTCAACACTTAATTTGAGAAATGCATACAAAAAGTCACTTATTGGGAATATTTATATAATTTATTCTAATTAAAACATCACATATTGAACATCACAACAAACAAGTAAACAAATAAATACTTTCAAAACTAAAAGTGCACTCAGTACCTTCATAAATTGTTGGTCATTCTTATTAATAAAACTACAGGAATCCCACCCATGGTGTGAAAAGTCTAAAGCACAGACCCACCTTGTTGCTATTTCAAAGTGAAACAACTCACTTTGTGAAAGCATTTTTTGGATATAAATAGTTGAAGGTGCTGATTGTAAATGAGATAAAGTGTAAATACTGCGAGTTGGTCCGTCAGAAGCCCCTCAAACATCATCATGATGTTTTTAATAGAACCCCTCATCTCAAACAAGCCTTTTTACTTTGAAGGTCCTGGACGGGATTCACGTTTGTTAGCTCACCGTGACAACAGCAGCGATGGGGAGATACAACCAACTCTATTACATTTTATTTCACATCTGTCGCCTTTTCTTTCTCAAAATGGCTCTCTGTTAAACTGTGGTTCAATTCACGAAGACTGTGAGTTTGTTGTACTTACCCCAAATGCAATTACAGAATATATATCCGCGGTTCCTTTCACGGTGTCGCTTGCTGCAGTCGCGAGCCCGGACGCTGTTTGATGAGGAGCTAGTTTCCATGACAACCATACTGTAGCGCCTGTATCACGTGATTATTTTATAACCGGTTAAAGTGGGACCCAAAGAACATCAAAGCAAATAAACAGAGGTGGAAGAATTAATCAGATTGTATATTTAAACAAAAGTAGCCGTTCTTAATTGTAAAAATACTTTGTTGCAAATAAAAGACCTTCATTCAAATGTTTAAGTATAAGTACATCAATTAAATTATTCATTTGTATTAGCTAATTTGAATCTAAAATGTAACTTAAAGCTGTCAAATGAATGAAAAAGTACAATATTGGCTTCTAAAATGTAGTTGAGTAAAAGTAAAAATGAGCATAAACTGAGAATATTTAGGTAGGCTAATACAAGTACCTCAAAATGTTGCTTGAGTAGGCCTACTGTACTTCAGTAAATCAATGTACTTTGTTACTATCCACCACCACCGCAAATAATAATTTCACTGTAATATATCTATGACATCCAGACATCAAACATATAAAGTAACTGATTCACTATGACATAATGACATTGTAACATGTAAACCACAAAATATAGGCAATGCATGACAGAGCTGTAAAAAACGCCAACCTGTTTTAGCAATAGCTACAACATAATTACACTATTGACTAAACGCAGTATTGGGTAACATAAGCATCTCTCCTGATTATTGTCGTTTCAGTTCTGCAGCATAATGAAGATGATTTCGAGCAGTGGATTTATAATAATAATAATGCATTTTATTTATAAGCGTACTTTTCATTTGAGTAAACAAAACTCAAAGTGCTACAGAGTAAAATGGTTGAAACAAAACAAAACGAAAAAGATATATGTAATAAAGTAAACGTTTAGGCCGGCATGGCAACTAGTGGGGTGTTTAAAGATCTAGTAAAAGGCTATTCTAAAAAAAAACTGAATCAGCTTTATTTAGAAGAACGTGGAGAAAGAAAGTTGTAAATTTCTCTTTTACAAAGTTTAAGTCAGTCATATTTAAGAATAAAAGTAGTGTAGTTGCGCCACCCAATGGTGTTACAATCTCGATACATTTTTCCGCACTTATAAACTGTGCATACAAATGAAAAGCCTTATATATCCAGTTAAAAAAAATCATTATTCAATTTAAAATAGTTTTTCTTCTTGAGTAAAAAACGTGTCTTTCAAATCGAAGTTCTACTCCTGAACTCTTGCTTAATTATTTTTGAATAATTTCCAAACAATTTGAAACCCCTTGTACAAATAAACAAGCACATGTTTTGGTATTGTTTAACTGTCCTTGTTAACATGTCAGTGAGTCACTGTTTTAATTCTATGCATTTTTAATTGTGTTTAATCTGAAATTAGCATATCTGGACAGTGACAAAGTGGGAGGGTGGCACAACAATAACATAAGGCAGGTGAATTAATACCTGACGTTCAGTTTACTTGATTTAAAAATAAATAAACGATAGACAGTATCCCAAGTGATTTGATTAATACTTTGTTATAAGAACATTTAAATAAACTTTTAACGCCAACTGTACAGTACTTGAACGTACCTCTGGTCATGTGTCATTTTGGGAGACGCTGGGAGCGTGCGATCATTGCCTTTAGCTATTGGGAAGTGCGGGTCAACTTTCGAAGTCGGCATTAGTCGGTGTACTTTAGTATTCTTTTGCAGCCAGCTGTGTTCATTACCATTTTCGCCTGGTTATTTGAGTGAAGGACGTATGCCGAATTCTGGAATGAAGACACCACCGGTAATGTTACCTTTCTTCATGCTAGCTAGCTAACGCTAATGCCCACGATGCTAATGTGATCGTATGGAGCTTATTTCCTGCCATAACTCCACAAACAAACTAAACAGGTTTTACAAATGCCTCATGATTCACTAACAAACACAATGTGGTTTGCAAATACAAAACGCCATCTACAAACTAATGCATTTAGTTTTGCAAAGAAAAAACGTATCTATCAAACAAACACATAACATTTTTTTAATAAATCATGTTTCACAGACAAATTCAGCATCGGTTTTACATAGTACACACACTTTTTTTTACAACTACAACACTTTTTCTTCTTACAGCGGAATATTACTGCCAAAAGTCACGTGACTCACTCACGTCACTCAAAAAGCTCGCCTGAAGTCGGACAGCTCTGAGTCGTCTTCTTCTTCATCTTCTTCTTCTTCTTCTCTCGGTTATTTAGCGGATTGCAAACCACTTTAACGTGCTTACTGCCACCTCCGGAGTCGGCTTGACTCGGTTTGCATTTATAAAGAATGCACACAATTTAATGGTTAATGTCAGATGTGTACTAAGTAAATACATTTGTTCCTGCTCAAGATTAGATTCAACTTTATTGTTATTGCACATATTACAGGTACTGAGACAACGAAATGCAGTTTAGCTTCTAACCAGGTGCAACAAGCAGTGAAGTGAAAAGTAATGTACACAATCTACAGAATAAAATATAGAATGAATTGAATGATGAATAAACAGTGAGGAGTATGAATACACTAGATATACACAGCAGTATGAACAGTGTGTATGAATATGCTAAGATATATAAAGTATGAAAACGGTAAGCAGTGCAAGTATAGTATAAAATATATAGATATTAATGTCATGATGATAAACATTGTGGAACAATGATGAAAAATGGGAATGGATGTGGCGACGTAAAACTGACACAAAACAACAGCAAACTTTTGCCGAGCCAATGGGAGAGTTTCATCAGCAGCACGGGGTAAAAACCACCAATGAGCGCTCAGCTCGAGATACCAGCGAGTCGTTTCCCATCAAGCATTTAGCTTCCGCAGCCCGTGGAGAGGAACTGCGCCGCTTCGCCACGCCTCGCTCTCAAGACTGCGGGCGTCTTTGTCCCGCGAGATTTCAACGTCTCATGTAGGCGAGCCTCCACAGCAAGTCGGACAAAATGACTAACCATCATGCAACGCACGAGCAAGACGTTGATCGCAACTGCGCAGGTCTCGCTTGTCTCAAACAAGCCTAGTGTTTCTAGCGATCCAGCGATCTGGGTCAGTGTTATAGTGATAATATTATAAACAAGGTGAATTTAGCGATCACAACGAAAACAGCCAAGACACATATTGAGCCCAGAAAATGAATGTTATTAAGGGCTGTAAATATAATAAGCCTATGGGTAAAATGGACAACATTGTAAGGAGATTTAAACTACACAGCGATTCTGCACTCGGTCACTCAGCCATCTCTCCAGTTTGTCTTTTCAAATCAGCTGCTCTTCATTTTCTTTCCTGCTATATTCAATGAGTGATACAAATATTTTGTACCATAAGTTCTGAATAAAACTGATACTGTTAGACTCGGTACTACTTGACTGCTACCAGAAATAAAATGAAGTACTTTATTGTGTACTTTGTGAGTAATCCTCTGTCAGAGTCCCCTCCGTAAAATGCATGTTTTCTGCTATCTTTGATGAGTGATAAAAAGACAATTTTACCATAAGTTCTTAATGATATTGAGACTGCTGGACTCAGTATTCTTACACCTACTATCACAATACATTGAAGTACTTCTAGTGTGTGTGTTTTTTTTTTAATCCTCTGTCAAAGTCCCCTCCTGAGAACCTAATCAAGCCACTTCTGCTAAGTTTGATGAGGGGAACAATTTTTTGTTGCCATTAGTTCTTCGTGAGATTGACACTGTTGGGCTCAGTACTAGTGAAACTACTCTCACAAGTACTATGAAGTACTTTTACTGTGTACTTTTTGAGTAATCCTCTGTCAATGTCCCCTCCTGAGTACAATAATGCATGTTTCTCTGCTATTTTGAATAAGCGTTAAAACACCTTTCTCATGCAGGGCTCAACGCTAACTTTTAAAAGTGGTTGCCAGGCTGGCAACCAGGCATCAGCTTTTGGTTGCCAAAACTGAAAATACGGTTGCCATTTTTAGTCACCTTATATTTTAAATAATTAAGATACTATAGAGAACCGCAGTGACGCGTCCTAAAACCCGGATGTAAACTCCTTCCGGTTCCTTCGTCAAAAACGCAATGCAATTTCTCCATAGGATTTTGGAAAATAGCTGGAAATAAGGTCTGTGGTTGAAACACATTTAAGAGACGGATCACGTTTTATTCAGCCGGATAATATCCACAGCTATGCGTAAACTGCATCTCCCGCAGCTGAAGCCACGGACTGTTAATCATTGGACCTACTCTTCTGCCGTGAATGAAAGGATTGATTATCAGTAATCATTTTAAAGTGACAAGAGACATTGGATTAACCTTGAGCAGCGTTTTTATTCCTTTGAACACAACTTTTGATCACAAAACAGCCAAGGTAAGACCTAATTATTGTCATGGATTTGAAAACTGATATTGTTTACTTGCTATGTTCTGGCTGCTAGCTCGGTTAATGTTGTCCCTGTAGTGAGGGGTGTATACCCATGGAATCTGTGGAATCTCAGCTTTCAGAAAATGTGTTTGTGCAGAAAGTATGAATTATAAATGATCGTTTTTGTGAGTTATGAGCAGAAATAGCAATTGCCCGTTTTTGCCATGGGCTCATTTAGAGGCTTCTTGTGAGACTTATTTTTCGAAAAACCTTTTCTTTTTTTCGTATCGTCAGTTAGTCAAGTTTCCTCCGGTCAGATGGGTATGGAATATTAATAGTTTCATGAATGACACTTCAGATATAGCACTGTTTCTACAGGTTAAACCATTAAAAAAAAATCTAAACCTTATCAGGAATATATGAAATGCATCAAATATATTACATCATCAACATTTCCATCAATATTTGAAACGCACATTTGAAACGCAGATCAATGTTGATTGTGAATGTTAGATAACACTTTGAACACAAATCCTAATGTGTCTTTTCCAAATGAGTACAAAAGTGTAAGTGTTTTTCTCTGATATATTGCAATGTTGTTATATAGGTATATATTTTTGCTTTCTTGTTGCATTGTTGTAAAGATTAGGGCTGCTCAACTAAAGATTTTAGTTACGACCAATAGTTGTCAATTCAGGCTATGCAGGTAGTAATACCTAATGTGTGTCGGAGCGAGCAGCAAGGACACAGACTGAACATTTAGATCATTACTTTTCTCAAAATAGACATAGAAACAGAACTTATGTCATCACACACACAATTTATGAACGGGTAACTAATTAAACATTAAAGAAAATACCTAAACAAATGCTAATTTGAAAAACTGAATGGAAAATACAACATTTAGATACAACAAATCTATTATTAAAAAATACTGCATGTGGGTGCACACTTACATTCTCTGTCTTACTGTTACATAAATCCCATGAATGTTTGAGATGAAGTTAGCTTCATCATATCAACATATGTTTAAGTGAATAATACATTTTCTATCAGGATCTTATCAGCATGTCACTAATTATTTTCAGGGCGGGGTGAGGAGGAACAGAGAGGAGACGGTGACCGCGGAAGCTTTTTTCTCCTGCCTTCACAAACTTTACACACCTATTTACTGTATGAAAATACAGGGTGTCCGCGGGGTCTTAAAAGTATTAAAAGTTGATAAATCAATTTAGCGAAAATTAAGGCTGTTTAAAAAGTATTAAATGGCATTTTCCAAGGTATTACATTTTGTAGCTTGTTTTCAATAAGTATATAAATTGTCCAAAGAGGTTGTATTCTACAGTGTGTCTGAATGTAATCATTGCGTAGGTGTGTAGTGTGATTCTGTGTAGTTTATTGATGGCATCCTGTTGGATTTGACGTCATCTGAACAGGACATCGCACGCTCACGGCTTGATAGCTCGCAAAGGTCCATTTACGCCGGTTGTTAAACAACATCGTTATAGGGAAATGCAAGTTTGCGTCCAAATTAGGGCTGCACGATATTGGAAAAAACTGACATTGCGATTTCCCCCCCCCCCCTGCGATATATATTGCGATATGAAAACATACAGGAATTGAAGAAAATACCGTTTTTCTTTCGCAAACCATCCTTTCTTGAACTGTAATGCTACAATTGGTATTTTTTTTTAACTATATTTAACCGGATTAAGGATTTAAGTCACGGACGTCTGGATCTTATGTTATCAGAGCAACAAGCTGAGCTAGCTCGGTTAGCAGCGCCAAACTGCCCTGGAAAAACACATGAAACTACTTTATTCAGTGTTTTTACCTTTAATCACGGGTTCCCTTTGCTTTGGAGATTTGGTGGTGGTTTGCTGTGCATGCAGAGCCTGCATGTCACTCACTCAAGTACCCCTGACATGAGAGCCGCGCAAGTTTTCCTTTTTTTCTAGCAAGCAGCAAAATAATTGTAACATGACGTGTTTGAGTTAATTTGCCTACTTAATATCGCAAGTCCTAAAAAAAAAAAAAATTAAAGCAAATCGCACGTCCACGCGATGTGAATATCGCGCATGCGCATATCGCGATTATCGTCCAAATGGTTGGAAGATAAGGAGGAAAGACAATCAATACTGTATATAGTAAATGTGAGGTAAAGTGTGTCGCCAATGTAACCAGTTAAAACTCGAAGTGGCGATGAGGTCTTAAAATGTATGGTAAGGGTCTTAAAAAAGGTCTTAAAAGGTGTTACATTTGACTTGAGGATTCCTGCATATACCCTGTATAATTAGTTTATTCTACTAATCGCCTGAATTGAAGACATTTGGTCGACTAAATTGAAGATATTTGGTCGACTAACAATCTTTAGTCAAGGCAACACACAGTGTCAAAAAGGACTGCGTTGGCCGGGAATCGAACCCGGGTCAACTGCTTGGAAGGCAGCTATGCTCACCACTATACCACCAACGCTCGACAGATGTGAAGTTGCGCAATGTCGAATACTCAGTGTGCGAAAAAGCACACGTCTGATCGTCTAGGACATGTTATTTACAATAAATGTGGAAATAAATACATAAATATGGGAATAAATACATGAATGTATAAATAAAAGTCGAAAATAAAACAGAACACACGTTATTATGGTAACACTTTATATTAAGGTACACAAATTAACCATCAACTAGTTGTTAATTAACATGCATATTAGCAGTACATTGGCTCTTTATTAGTCATTATAAAACACTTATTAATGCCTTAATCTACATGACCATATTCTAGTAAGTAATAAGCCATTAATTGAGAGTTTTTCCTCAATAACCCTCTAATTAGTGCTTATTTATTGCAAGTAAGGAAATTGTTGTACAGTTTTGGTCTTAATATGCTCTGCTCAATATGGGCCTAATAAGGCAGTAGTACCACAAGAATAGTAATTCTCCAATAATAACACTTAACAAATATGATCTATTCTTATGTAACAAGACATTAACCTGTTTAGCCCTGAGCCTGTTTTTCAGGTCTCAGGCTCGAAAATAACATTCCCAGAACAAATGACCATATCTTCACTTCTAAAAGGGTTAAATTAATAATCTTTTTTCTCAAAGTAATGATAAACCTGTGAGTTGGATGTAGAAAAGTCAGAATCAATATAGATGTTTTTCATTTTAAAGAAAATTCAGATTGAACATAGTAAAAAAATGTAAATTATAGTGTCCATCCAAAAAAAAAAAAACTTATAGTGAAAACTAACCTTGAATGATGGGATGGTAGAGTAAAAGCTCTGTGAATCCAAACTAGAACATATCATAAGTACCCTGTATCAAGATTGATGCAAAACAAGTGAAATTTGACCTTTTTTTAATTGTGGCGGCCCGCCACAAATAAATCAATGTATGGGAAACACTGGACTGTCTGAATAGTCTATATTTAATGCTAAAATTACAACTATGATGGCCAATTACACTTTGAAAAAAACCATTAGCTGACGCTGGAGATGACAACGTTTTCACTTTTATAAATCAGCTACCTGGATATTGTTGGCCATGCTGAACACTAGGCATTTGCTAGTGACTTCTGTCTCAGTGCCGGGGGTCTGGTTGCCACAGTACCTTATTAGTTTTCTGCAAACATCACAGGTTGCAGTATTTTGGTCTGCAGCTGTAAAATAACTCCAAGCGGCTCTTATTCTCTGCCAAGCAGCCAGCAGTGCGCTGCTGAGTCATGTGACTGCACGCCTGCGACACTCAAAGTATATAGCTTTGGGGGAGGGGCAGAGTGAGCATGAGCAAAGTGAGTGAGAGTGGTGTTTGCACATGCACAACAACTATGATGTCACAGGAATTGTGCTCTGAACAGAGAAGAGAAACTGAAACTTAAGTATCGATCTCATCACGCATACCAACGTTGGTAGCGATACATCGATATTTTTTATCGATCCGCCCACCACTAGTCCATACACACCATTCCAATGTGTCAGTACGTCTTGTAATTAAAGTTAAACAATAAGCTTTCTGTTGATGTTGTTAGGTCTAAGTTTGTTATGTGTTTGTACGAATATCTTTAAGGAATGTTCAATGGTTTAGATTTTTAACTGGTGAGAGTTTTGTCACTGTTTCCGTAGTGTAGTGGTTATCACGTTCGCCTAACACGCGAAAGGTCCCCGGTTCGAGACCGGGCGGAAACACTTTGAGTTTTTGAGTATTTTATATGCCTTATCTTTATCGGCCAGTTGTTTACAACAAACAAGACTTATTTATACATCTCCAGGTTGTTGATATGGCATTGAATAGATGTTATTCCAACATAGACCCTTGTCCCCTGAACGTTTACCCCAGAAATTGCTGCTGTAATTGCTGCGTCCTCTGAGATCATGTCTGGTGGTCAGTGGGCAGTCCTTTTGTGAGGAGTGTGTGTGTGTGTGTGTGTGTGTGTGTGTGTGTGTGTGTGTGTGTGTGTGTGTGTGTGTGTGTGTGTGTGTGTGTGTGTGTGTGTGTGTGTGTGTGTGTGTGTGTGTGTGTGTGTGTGTGTGTGTGTGTGTGTGTGTGTGTGTGTGTGTGTGTGTGTGTGTGTGTGTGTGTGTGTTGTGTATGGGGGGGCGGGACTTACAATGATGTAAGGACAATAATGTGAATGTGGGTTTAGTTACCCTGTAGTAAGACACATTCAGATCATTGGCCAGTTCATAGTTTTCGGCAGTGTGAATGGGGGATTTCGGTCTGCTATTGATGTGACCACATGGGAGAGCTTGCATGAAAATAACAAGAATTTAGTTATATCTTTCTATATTTAGGGAAAAGATAGACGCCCAACGTGGGGCTCGAACCCACGACCCTGAGATTAAGAGTCTCATGCTCTACCGACTGAGCTAGCCGGGCTGTTTAATCTGTGAAAACATGTGTGTTTTTGTTTGTGTCACAGTGTTGGAAATTATTGTTTCATAGTCCTAAATTCGTTCATGTGTTCTGTAATTCAATCAAAATATATTGGACTTGAGGCAAATCTTCTGCCAGAGAAAACATACACTCACCGGCCACTTTATTATGTACACCTTGCTAGGTTGGACCTAACTGCTTTAATTCTTCCTGGCATAAACTGCGTATCACTTCTCTTAACTTGTATCCCTGCGTCCCTCACTTGTGTCTTTTCCATGCGTCTTAATCCTTCCCACCAGGGATGCATGGGGGGACGCAAAAAAAAAACACAAGAAGAGAGAGAGGACGCAAGGAAATGTGTTTTAGGAGGAATGGGACGTCCTTTCATCCGGAGTGTCATGTTAAGCGACGTCCGTTTGTGATGACGCCGGTACAGCTGATCAGCAGACCATAACCCAGCCAGCCCTGTTCCCATTTTATTCACACACACGAAAGCCAGCACAGATAAGCGCCATGGGACGCTCCTTAAGATGGCGCACACAAATCAACTTCCAGTGAGACCGAGGAGCGAGTAAATTACAAATTAGTGACTTGAGACCAATCCATAGACTCAACAAGTAGCTGGAAACATTCTTCAGAGATTTTGGTCCATATTGACGTGATAGCATCACTTGATGCAGCCGATTTGTCAGCTGCACATCCATGATGCGAATATTTTGTTGTTCCACCACATCCCTGTTCTCTTTTGGATTGAGATGTGGTGACTGTGGAGGTCATTTGAGTGCGGTGAACTCATTGTCATGTTCAATCAACCCGTTTTTTTTTTCTCTCAATTTCAGCTTTGTGACATCGCGCGTTACCCTGCTGGAAGTAGCCATCAGAAGATGGGTACACTGTGGTCATAAAGGGATGTACATGGTCAGCAGCAACAATACTCAGGTAGCCTCTGGCATTTAAACAATGATCAATTTGTACTAAGGGTCCTAAAGTATGCCAAAACAATATCCCCCACACCATTACACCACCAACACCAGCCTCAACCGTTGATACAAGGCCGGATGGATCCATACTTTCATGTTGTTTACGACCAATTCTGACCCTACCGTCCGAATGTCGCAGCAGAAATCGAGACTCATCAGACCAGGCAACATTTTTTCAATCTTCTATTGTCCAGTTTGGTGAGCCCGTGCAAATTGTAGCCTGTTTCCTTTTCTTAGCTGACAGGACTGGGACCCTGTGTGGTCTTCTGCTGCTGTGGCCCATTTGCTTCAAGGTTCGACTTGTTGTCCGCTCAAAGATGGTCTTCTGCATACCTTGGTTGTAACTAGTGGTTATTTGAGTTACCTTTCTATCATCTTTTTCGCCCAGAGAACGGCCGCTCACTAGATGTTTTCCCTTTTTCTGACCAATCTCTGTAAACCCTAGGGATGGTTGTGCGTGAAAACCCTAGAAGATCAGCAGTTTGTTAATGTTAAGCCCCAAGCCTGTTTTTTAGGTCTCAGCCTCGAAAATTCCCAGAACAAATGACGATATCTTCACTTCTAAAAGGGGTAAATTAATAATCTTTTTTCTCAAAGCAATGATAAACCTGTGAGTTGGATGTAGAAAAGTCAGAATCAATATAGATGTTTTCTATTTTAAAGTAAATTCAGATTGAACATAGTAAGAAAATGTAAATTATACTGTCCATCCAAAAAAAAACACTTACTTATTACTTATAGTGAAAACCACCCTTGAATGATGGGATAGTAGACTAAAAGCTTTAGGAATCCAAACTATAACATAGGTACCCTGTATCAAGATTGATGCAAAACAAGTGAAATTTGACCTTTTTATAGAGAGATTTAGAAAAGAAAAAACACTTCTGGGGTCGTGGATTTTCCATATCTCTGGGACCCATCGGTCGATTTTGATGATTGACATCTCTTTTTAAGGGCTATACTGTATATGGCCCTAAAGCAACTGCTCCATTATCTGTATCAAATGCACACATTGATGCCACTATATGACACAATAAAAATCGAAAGTACTACAAATAAACTGTTATGTAATGTTAAAGGGGACCTATCATGCAAAATGCACTTTTTGATGTCTTTTATACATAAATATGTGTCCCCGGTGTGTCAGGGAACTCACGCATCGTCAGAAAATGAAACCCTCTCTCTTTTCCTCCGTACCCAAATAAAAAAAAACGGGGCTACAGTGCATGACATTAAGGATTTTGCTTAAAAATCCTTAATGTCATGCACAATGTCATGTACAAATTAGCTTAGATGGCCCTATGGGCCATCTAAGCTAATTTACAGATGGCCCTGAGCCCAATAGAGATTTCCCTGAAAAATGCGCGCGGAAGAAATGAAGCACGAAGGGTTTGGGGGGCCTCCCCCTAGAACATTTAGATTTTCGCAGGTCTTAGATGCTGTCTGGCGCATTCTCTAGACTGAATTATAAGATGAACCACCACAATATTATATTGTACAATTTCAATTTTATTCTTCATTTCACTTGTTTGTTTGTTCTTGTTTGTGTTTGCTCGCTTGCATGCCCTGCATAGCTATAAGAAACACTTGTTGTTGGTCAAGACACTTTCCATCTGATGAAGGCAAATGCCTTCCCAGATGTAAAAAAGTAGAAAACATTACATTCAGTTATAACTGCCAAAACAAACATTATTTACACTATTATGGCCCCTGTTAAAAATGTCTGTAATGTTATCTACTGTAAATTGGTCCAACGAATGCCTCCTCATCCGGAAGCTGCCCGAGCAGACCCGAGCAGCAGTCGAGAGGAGCCGAGCGCATCCGCGAAGCACACAACATGGCGACGTCAGAGTTCCCGTTAGCCGGCAAATCTAAATCTCTCCGGTCAAAATGTCCGGTCAAAATAATTACCGCTTCAGTTGCGCCACTTATGTGACAGACAAGAAGAGTATGTGACAGACAAGAATAGTCAATTCTAATGTCAAACACTTAATGTGGAGAAAGAGATGTCCTGTATGGGTTGATTGTGCATTGATCTGTTGGTAATGCCTCAGGGTTCCGGTGGGCATGTAAACAAATGCATAATGCTGCGCTATACTTTGCGGCCTCACCCAGTTGCATAGCGACACTTATTATTTAGGTGTCTTTTAATAAGCAGGTAGTCCTATCATTAGCTAGAACTAGCTAGATCTGATCGATATGGACATAAACGCGAGTGAAGTCTAATCTGACGGGAGAGAGAGATCAGCTGCTGCTGACGAGTCGACACGCAGCTCTGCATGATCACATGCAGCGGTGAGCGGACAAAACACACACTTCAGGTTAGAATATCACACGTAGCTATTTTAATGACCTCTGAAACTACCGTAACTAGTTATAGATATGTTTAGTTTTACTGTCGGGTCACTCATTACTGGATCCGCGAGCTGCATGATACTGGCATAATAGATTGCCCGATCGGGCAAACAGCAGGTGAGGCTTCATTGCCCGAGCTAAATACTAGATGGCCCCGGGCCATCGGGCAGTCCTTAATGTCGAGCCCTGGGCTACAACGGAGCTGATCCAGATTTGACGTAATATCGGAAATGTAGGCTGGCTTTACACCCACGGCCCTATCAGAAACGTTGCTATCAGAAATAATGCCCGACTGTTTTGGACGTAATATGGTCGGTGCATATTTACATTAGCATCGTTAACACTCAGGGCTAACCTGTACTGGAGAGCATGTGTGTGAAGAAGCAGGAAATAAAAAGGAACTCACCTTGTGGTATAACCGGCAAGAGAGAAAGCCTTTGAGCTCCATACTGTTTCAGAAATAATCCTTGATAATCCATGATATGGCGTTTCATCACCGCAGTATCTGCCGGTAGCATCTCCCGCATGAGCTCAGCCCCCTCCTTTTTTTTTTAATTATAATTTTTTTTTAAAGCTTTATACCCCAAATCAGCACTTTTGAAACAGGAAGTGAAATAGAGGGCCTATAGCTGTCAACTGTTCAAAATCTGATCACCCATTTTTTTTTTTTTTTTAAATCACAAGTCATACAAGTCTCTGTGGCGCAATTGGTTAGCGCGTTCGGCTGTTAACCGAAAGGTTGGTGGTTCAAGCCCACCCAGGGACGGCTCTTTTGTGCTGACAACGACGATGCCTCCAACATTACAAGAAAGTAATTCAAGTTTTGCAAATCTTGCATCACCTCCGGGGTCCACCATCTGCCGTTATAGCAATATTTTACTAGTCTTAAAGCAGGGATCTGCAACCTTTTTGACCAAAAGAGCCATTTTGCCCCCTTTTCACCAATATTTTTGGTCTGGAGCCGCAAAACATATTTGATAGCTGATAAAGTTGTATATATTGTTATATCATAGACAAAAACTACAGTTTTTTTGCATTTATTGTTTATTACATTATAGAAAACGGTTTACTTAGGAGAATACAAAAAATACACAGGCCTACTTTAAAATAAACTTTCTTTTTTTTTGGGAGGGGTGTAAGTTGATTACATATTATCAAATGGAATAATTCAATGTATACGACGATACATTTGTTAGGTCTAAAGGTGTGTTTTGCTCCGCTCACCGGTCATAAATATAAAAAATATACAAAAATAAAATATACAAAAATACAGTTATAAACAAACTGCTAAGAACATGTTGTTTTTTTACAAGGAATACAGATTAATTTCATTCATATAATACATTAATACAAAATAGAATATGATATATATATATATATATATATATATATATATATATATACATATTAGGGCTGTCAGTCGATTAAAATATTTAATCGCGATTAATCGCATGATTGTCCATAGTTAATCGCGATTAATCGCAAATTAATCGCACATTTTTTATCTGTTCTAAATGTACCTTAGAGGAATATTTTTCAAGTTTTTAATACTCTTACCAACATATGAGTGGACAAATATGCTTTATGCTAATGTTTATTATCATTTGAACAATGACAAATATTCTCATGAATATTAAACACAACAACCTCTGAACATTACAAATATTCGCCTCAATTCAATCTGGAACCTCTCTCATTCAATAATACAATACAAATGGTGTGTGTGTGTGTGCGCGGTAGTTGTGCGCGTGTGTGTGCGTTGGAGCTATGTGCAACTCAAGGCATATGCTCGAACGGGAGCTGCCTGGACGCTGCAATCATGTTGCGCACTATTCGTGCTGAGTGTGCTGACTTATCGTACAATGTCCCGCTGTCTGGCTGCCTGCATAAAGTCAAGTGCTCGGCGCAGTTGTGGCGAAATGTCGCTCCTCTGTTTTCATTTAAACAGCTCCTTATATCCGTTAGCGCAGCTAGCTAGCACCAGATGCTAACAACAACAATGCACGTAAGGTCTCTCTCTCGCTCGCTCGGGCCACACATACACACACACCCTCCTGGTCCTCCCGATAGCCAGTCGGTGCCTGCCGGTGAGCGTGGAAGTGTGGTCTGCCACAAGCTGGCAGCAGGAGCGGGGCTGTCAGCATCAGCTTGTAGATGGTATTTTAAACTCGATGCTCTCTGAAACTACGGGGCGGCCTAGGAAAAAAAATACACATGCGTTAATCGCGTTAAAATAATTAGTGGCGTTAATTTATTTTTGCGTTAACGCGTTATTAACGCATGATTGCTCGTGTTTTGGCAGCCATGTTTTCTTGTACCTGCCTGTTTCTATGGCCAGGCTGTGAGCACTCAGTCTGTACTTTGTCAACATCTTTCAGTGTTTAACATCAGTCACTGTGCTCAGGTAGGCTGCCACCGTGTACTGTCTTTTTAGGGCCAGATAGCATTGCATTTGACTTTTTGTTTGGGATTTAGTGTTCCAATAAGTGAGGTAGTTTTTTGTGTGTTTTGTTATAATTTGGTTGACTCTACAGGGCTCGACAGGGCTTGCCAATGGCAACCGTTCAGAAAAAATGTCAACCACTTCTTGGCGGCAACCAGTTTTTAACATAAAGAAATAAGGACAGCAAACAGCAAAATGTGCACCCCAAAATAGATAAATGTTAATTATTTGTTGTATTAAGAGTGATATTTAATTATTGTTGTGACCAGTCGGAACCTGAAGTTGCACGTGCATTGGTGTGATTACGGAGCCAGAAAGCGATGCACGTTTACTTGCGTGCACGGTGCGCTGTGTGTTTGTTTTACAAAAAATGGCGAAGCAAATTAAGTTGTTTGACTGTGGGGTAAAAAGTTCGGCCAACCCGTCAACATCTCAAACGAATGTTCAAAGTGATTCAACTGATAAAGCGTAAGGTGAACCCGAACGAAAGCAAAGAGGAAATGTGTAAAGTCTTGGGAGTCGAAATATATAAGTACATTCTGCTCCGTTGTGCATTCACTTCCGGTAAAAGTTCCTTCAAAATAAGAGTCCTGATCTTATTATTACCAAAATAAAAGTGCTAAACGAAACTTTACCATAGGAAAATATTGGCATACAAATATAATCACTTCTATAAAAAGGTAACACATTTGAAATACAGTTAGACATATTAAAGGTAATTTACAGCATTAATAATTAATATCTAATTGTTAACTGTGAATGGTTTTCTATGGTGGGGGTCAGCACAAAGGTCAAGAAAACTCACATTTGAAAGGGAGACAACAGATGACCAAGAAACTAGTGACTTGCTCAATTCATTTGTGAGGGATCTGTGAAGAACATGACAACAGCTGTACTCCTGGTATTTAGTATACCAGCAATTGAGGGTGGACAAGTTTCCTACCACTTAGGTTTCAAATAATTGTGTTAATTACTTATTGTAAAGCATTTGAACATTCTTTTGTGTTACATTTTCATTATTAAGTTGATGTATAACTGTATAGTATCTTAATTATTTAAAATATAAGGTGTCTAAAAATGGCAACCGTATTTTCAGTTTTGGCAACCAAAAGCTGATGCCTGATTGCCAGCCTGGCAACCGCTTTTAAAAGTTAGCGTTGAGCCCTGCTCTAATAGTTGTGGGCTCAGACTGGTCCTGAGGCAGAACACAGTGTGAGCCGGTTTGTGAACAGAATGTCAGGACCAGCTGAGAGAGGGGACTCTTTCCCTTGTTCATCTCTTGATGCTGCAGGGCTTTGTGGTGGTAGGAGTGGGGGTCACTTTATTTTAGATGTAGCCAATATTTCATTGATCGTTTCTGGATTTGTATTAATAATGGAAATGTGCCTAATTCCGCTCTGCAGACGTTGTTAGTTGTTCTCCTGTGAACCTGTAGGATGCGTTTGCAAAACTCATTGTGAGCATTTTCTCGGGCTTAACAGGCTTAAATCATCTGCATACAGCAGGAATTTGATCTCTATTTTGTGAAGTGTGAGCCCAGGTGCTGTGGACTGTTCTAAGACAGTGGGTTGTCGTTACGTCACTTGGTTCCCGGAAGAAAAAAATTGAAAAAGAACATCTCCAACGTGGCGTTCTGGGGCAGCATAGACAGGTATTTTCTGTGTTAGAGTTTTACTTGCTACAGGGTGTACTTTGAGGGTTTGTGAATTAGCAGACCGTTTACATGCATAAAAACCTTCATAACACACAAGGGGACGGGTAATAACCGGAAAAGCATGACATGGGACCTTTAAATAGGGAAAAAAAACTGTGGAGGACAGAACATGACTTAAAGTGGACCTATCATGCTATATTTTAAAAATATATTGTACGGCCATACCTATATAAAACATGTCTGTGAAGTATTTTTTTCAAAATACCAAACCGATCATGCATTTCAGCCATGCCTCATTTCGCTCTATTTGCTCTATTCCAGCCCTGTTTTTGCAAGGGCTGATTCTGTGACGTAGCTTTAATGCAAATTAGCTGCAGCTGACCACGCCCCCCTGCAGAAGAGGGGGGCGGGGCACGGCCCCGGCACGAGCATCATGTTACCATGCTTGCTGTGAATACGAGAGGAAATCTGCATATACTTTACCCATCAAACATGAATAATCATGACACATTTTATATAAACTGTCAGAACTTTATTGTCAAAATCAACCGTTCATTGAACCCATAAAAAATACAGTACTTACAGTCTTAAATGTAATTATTGTGCTTTATTTCACACCAGAATCATAACCATAACACAAACTTTTAAACAATGAGAACAATAAATAAAATAAATGACAAGAATTCGTATTAAATCAAATTAAGCATCATCTCAAACAACCTTTGGCTCCCTTGGTTTGCAGGGATCTAATGGCGCGTTTCTACTGCAGGCCTCGCTCGGTTTGGTTAGGCCTTATTAGGCCCGGCTCACTTTAATGCTGCGCCTCCATTACAGTTTAGGAACTGGGGTAGTTACTTTAGTAACGCAGTGTAGGCGGAACCGTGACGTCATCTTCAATGAGCGCCCCAAAAAACAACACAGCCGTTAGCTCTTAGCACTCAGAGCTCACAGCTCCTCATATCTGTTCAGAAACCAGACAAAAGTTAAACAAGTACAAACCACAGACTGCCTGTGTCATGGCGAATACAGTCGCTGGTTTATTTATGTCTGTATAGGCCGTTGTTGTGAGTGTGGACGGTCGGTGCATATATAACGTTAGCTTAGCCAAGCTCCATTTAGAAAACACGCATTTTAAAAGGTTTTCTGCCTGCCGTCTGTCTGCAGACTTGTCAAAGCATTAATTCATGGTTTTTACTAACCGGTATCAGTATGTTGTTACTTCGGCATCATTTTGAAACGTGTATTACAATTAAATCACGGTCAAATATGTTCATCTTGTTGTAGTTGTAGCCCCCTTGCCAGCGATTCTCTCTCTAGTTTAGAATACTCAGCCCGACTCAGCCTGGTTGTTCCTGCCCCTAGAACCACGATTTTATGGGGCCAGAAAAACTGTGAATTAGGACCCGCTAGCCGGTACTAGGCCAAGTGGAAACGCAACCAAAAACGTGCCCTGCACGGCTCGGCACGCTTAAAGCGAGCTACGCGCTGCAGTAGAAACGCGCCATAAAACATGTCTTACAGACGTGGTGTCCGTAGGCCTGCCCTCACTGTTAGAGATATAGCTAAAATACTTCCAAATTTCGCTTCTGGCATCTTTTTTGTCAACAAGCTGAGATTAGGGGCGCAACAACTAATCGACTTAATCGATGACCAAGTTGCCAACTAATTCAGTCGTCGATTCGTTGGTGACGTCATCATCGCACCGTTAAGCTCCAATTTTATTGGTCTTTTTATCGGTACTGGAGACATTTCAAATATATATGTCATATGTATTATTGCTACAAAAACATTATATCGCAGTCTTAGTGTCGCCAACTCGTTTCTAATATGCAAAAAGACAAAAACAATGCGTCTATGATGTATTTGCGATCTTTCCAGTCCAGAAGAGATCTCTCTCCCCCGTCTGTGTGCGAGGGGGCGGGGCAGTTTACACACACTTCTACATGCAGCAACACACGACAGGGATGGCGGAGAAAAGCGCTCCAAGGTGTGGTTAAATGTTACCCGTCTTGAGGTGGACAATTCTCGTTGCCAATAGTGCAATAAGAGTTTAGCATGTAAGGACGGTAACACGAGCAATTTGTCTAAACATTTATCAAAAGTGCTCCACATTCAGACGGAGGAATGCACCGGGTTCCACTGTCTTTCTAGTAGCTCTGTAGCTCCATCCACGAGTAACGTTTCCACGTCAGCAACACACGGAGTTAACAAAATTATACAAACATGGGTTAATGATTAGAGGTAACTGAGTTATTTATTTTGTTAAAGTTTCAGCTATTCTGTTTACAATTCTGTCATCACATTATTTAATATGATTTGTTAAAACATTGTTGTTTCTTTTGATGTGAAATATTATTTATTTAATTTAAATAAAAAGCAATGTTAATTTTGTTCACAATTTGTTAAGTTAATTTAATAATGTATGTATTTTTCAATCAAGTATTCATCTTTATTGTTAGTTTCCACATGCCTAAAACAACCTCAAGCTAAATCTAAAACTTGATGGCTAAATAAGAGTGTTTGAGAAATTGTGCAAGGCATAATCAATCAATCAATATTTATTTATATAGCCCATTATCACAAATGTTACATTTGTCTCAGTGGACTTCACAGTTTGTACAAAATATCAGTATGACAATACGACACCCTCTGTCTTTAGACCCTCACATCGTACAAGGAAAAACCTCCGAAGAAAACCCACAGTTTTATCCCTCTCCCAGGACGGACAGACGTGCAATAGATGCCGTGTGTAAATTGAAAAGATAATACATTTGCAACAGAGGCAGTCCAAATAGTCGATTAATCGTTTCATTAATCAATAAATTATCAAATTAGTCATTTGTTGCAGCCCTAGCCGAGATGCAGCGGCAGTTGAACTCCCACTTGCAGCCATGCTTGTCACGGTTGAGTGAAGGAAGCAGGACCCAAATGCAGATAACTCTGATAAACCTTTATTTCAAGGAAATGAAACTAATACCGACAAAACAGAACACTCACCGGGGTGAATTCAGTCACCAACAAAAGAAGCACCAACACTGAACACAGGACGAGACAAGACTAAATACAGGGAGGGATAATTACAAGACGAGACACAGCCGGGCAGGGGAGGAGAAACACAAGGGCCACAGGTGAACACAATCAGCTAACGAGACACACCAGGGAAACTAACGACAGGAGGAAAACATGACAGAGAACAGCGGAAACACCCAAACCAAGACAGAACTGTGACATGACATGATAACCGTGACAGAACCCCCCCCTCAAGGGACGGATTCTAGACGTCCCTAACACCAAAACAAAAATCCAACAACGTCCAGCAGGGTGGGTGGAGGGGGTCCGGAGGACGGGACTGAGCTGACCGCCCAGGAGCACAGTAGAGGACCAGGAAGGGATCTCGGGCGGACGGCCCGGGGGCAAGGCAGAAGCCGAGAAGGAGGACTCGGGCGGACGGCCTGGGGGCAAGGCAGAGTCCAAGGTGGGGGACTCGGGCGGACGGCCCGGGGGCAAGGCAGAGTCCATGGTGGGGGTCTCGGGCGGACGGCCCGGGGGCAAGGCAGAGTCCATGGTGGGGCGAAGGCCACAGCGGGCGAACTCAGGGGGCCGAGCATGAGGGCGAAGGCAGCGGCAGGAAGAGTCAGGGGGCCGGGCTCGAGGACGAGGGCAGCGGCAGGAAGAGTCAGGGGGCCGGGCCCGAGGACGAGGGCAGCGGCAGGAAGAGTCAGGAGGCCGGGCCCGCGGGCGAAGACCGCGGCTCACAGAGGGTCTGGATCGAGGGCGAAGACCAGACAGCTCCGGAGGCCGGGCAGGACCCGGTGTCGGCCGGACAGGAACCGGAGCCGGCGGGACAGGCTTCGGCAGGATCCCCCACGGAAGAGGACCAGGAGTTGGCAGGACCCCCAGCAGGAGAGCGGTTGGCGGGACCTCCGACGAGACAGGACAAAGGGTTGGCAAGTACCCCCGGCAGGAGAGTAGACGGCGGGACCTCCAACGGCACAGGACACAGGGTTGGCAGTACCCCCGGCAGGGAGAGTAGTCGGCGGGGCCTCCAACGGGACAGGACATAGGGTTGGCAGGACCCCCGGCAGGAGAGTAGTCGGCGGGACCTCCAACGGGACAGGACACAGGGTTGGCAGGACCCCCGGCAGGAGAGTTGTCGGCGGGGCCTCCCACAGCACAGGACATAGGATTGGCAGGACCCCCGGCAGGAGAGTAGACGGCGGGACCTCCAACGGCACAGGACACAGGGTTGGCAGTACCCCCGGCAGGAGAGTAGTCGGCGGGGCCTCCAACGGGACAGGACATAGGGTTGGCAGGACCCCTGGCAGGAGAGTAGTCGGCGGGACCTCCAACGGGACAGGACATGGGGTTGGCAGGACCCCCGGCAGGAGAGTAGTCGGCGGGGCCTCCAACGGGACAGGACATAGGGTTGGCAGGACCCCCGGCAGGAGAGTAGTCGGCGGGGCCTCCCAACGGGACAGGACACAGGGTTGGCAGGACCCCCGGCAGGAGAGTAGTCGGCGGGACCTCCAACGGGACAGGACACAGGGTTGGCAGGACCCCCGGCAGGAGAGTTGTCGGCGGGGCCTCCCACAGCACAGGACATAGGATTGGCAGGACCCCCGGCAGGAGAGTAGACGGCGGGACCTCCAACGGCACAGGACACAGGGTTGGCAGTACCCCCGGCAGGAGAGTAGTCGGCGGGGCCTCCAACGGGACAGGACATAGGGTTGGCAGGACCCCCGGCAGGAGAGTAGTCGGCGGGACCTCCAACGGGACAGGACATGGGTTGGCAGGACCCCGGCAGGAGAGTAGTCGGCGGGGCCTCCAACGGGACAGGACATAGGGTTGGCAGGACCCCCGGCAGGAGAGTAGTCGGCGGGGCCTCCAACGGGACAGGACACAGGGTTGGCAGGACCCCCGGCAGGAGAGTAGTCTGCGGGACCTCCAACGGCACAGGACATGGGGTTGGCAGGACCCCCGGCAGGAGAGTAGTCGGCGGGGCCTCCAACGGGACAGGACACAGGGTTGGCAGGACCCCCGGCAGGAGAGTAGTCGGCGGGGCCTCCAACGGGACAGGACACAGGGTTGGCAGGACCCCCGGCAGGAGAGTAGTCGGCGGGGCCTCCAACGGGACAGGACACAGGGTTGGCAGGACCCCCGGCAGGAGAGTAGTCGGCGGGGCCTCCAACGGTACAGGACACAGGGTTGGCAGGACCCCCGGCAGGAGAGTAGTCGGCGGGGCCTCCAACGGGACAGGACACAGGGTTGGCAGGACCCCCGGCAGGAGACTAGTCTGCGGGACCTCCAACGGGACAGGACATGGGGCTTGAGTGGGGACTCGAGAGAGGGCTTGAGAGGGAACTCGAGAGGAAACTGGAGAGTCGACTGGAGAGGTGACTCGAGAGGGGACTCGAGAAGGAACTCGAGAGGTGACTCGAGAGGTAACTCGAGAGGGGACCTGAGAGGGGACTTGAGAGGGAACTCGAGAGGAGACCTGAGGGGAAACTAGAGAGTTGACTTGAGAGGAAACTGGAGAGTTGACTTGAGAGGTGACTCGAGAGGGAACTGGAGAGTTGACTTGAGAGGTGACTCGAGAGGGGACTCGAGAAGTGACTAGAGGTGGGACTGGAGAAGGGACTAGAGAAGGGACTAGGAAAGTGACCTGAGGAGGGACTAGGGAAGGGACAAGAGGAGAGACTAGAGAAGGGACCAGGGATGGGACTATGGCAGCTGGGGCCAGAACTGGGGCTGGAACCATGGCTGCTGGGGCCGGGACCATGGCTGCTGGGGCCAGAACTAGGTCTGGAACCATGGCTGCTGGGGCCAGAACTGGGGCTGGAACCATGGCTGCTGGGGCCGGGACCATGGCTGCTGGGGCCAGAACTAGGTCTGGAACCATGGCTGCTGGGGCCAGAACTGGGGCCGGAATGATGGCTGCTGGGGCCAGAACTGGGGCCGGAATGATGGCTGCTGGGGCCAGAACTGGGGCTGGAACCATGGCTGCTGGGGCCTGTACTGGGGCCGGAACCATGGCTGTGTGGGCCGGTTCTGTAGCCGGAACCATGGCTCTTGGGGCTCGGATTGCTAGCCTGGACTTGCGACTCCTTCTCTTAGAAGCCGCCTGAAGACTCCGTGGACCTCCAAAAGCCAGCCGAGTTCCAGAAAACGACTCTTGGACAGGAGCAGGAACTGGGGCGGAAGCACTGGTTGACTCCAGACGGAACACACCGAGACGTTTATAGTCAGCAGGCTGGAAATCACACACCCAGATGAAGTTCAAAATCCAGCCAGGTAAGAATTTCACCAAGTCTGGTTTCTCCATAGCCAACCGGTGCGCCTCTACCAGAGCGGCCTCCCTCTGCAGAAACCCTGGACGCTCCCTTCCACCAATCATAGCAGCAAGCCAAATCAAAGGAAAAATGTTTGTAGTTCCACCTCAAATGGATCATCTGCTGGGTCCATTTCTGGTTGGTGCTTTCTGTCACGGTTGAGTGAAGGAAGCAGGACCCAAATGCAGATAACTCTGATAAACCTTTATTTCAAGGAAATGAAACTAATACCGACAAAACAGAACACTCACCGGGGTGAATTCAGTCACCAACAAAAGAAGCACCAACACTGAACACAGGACGAGACAAGACTAAATACAGGGAGGGATAATTACAAGACGAGACACAGCCGGGCAGGGGAGGAGAAACACAAGGGCCACAGGTGAACACAATCAGCTAACGAGACACACCAGGGAAACTAACGACAGGAGGAAAACATGACAGAGAACAGCGGAAACACCCAAACCAAGACAGAACTGTGACATGACATGATAACCGTGACAATGCTTCTCGTTTTCTCACATGCTCTGGCAGCTAGCGTGTGCACGAGAGAGGGGAGGCACTTAGAGCGTGCTTGAGAGGGGATGGACTGGGGACTGGGGACTGCAGGCACGGCTGCAGTGCAGGGAGTGGAAGCAGAGCACTGAACACACACGACTCTTATTAAAACGGCGCTTTCTCAACGGAGTACTTTTCCCCGTCAATCTTAAAGTACCGATACTAATCAAATGGAGGAATCGTACCGTTTTTAACGGCAGGGTATTGCGGTACCTTTCAAGTATCGGTACACCATGCAACACTAATGCAGAATCTATCATCACAGGTTTTCCGCTGGTAGTATGTGAGGTGCTGGCCTGTATAGAAGAAACATAGTTAGAACAAAATCATCTCAATTTAGTATTCAGAATGAGTAAATACTATTTGGATAATTATAATCTGAAATCCCAAAAGATGGGGGCTAACGCTGTCTATTTAGCAAAGCTGATGTGTTGGAGAGGTGCTGAGCTCAGACAAACTGTAATGAGTGCTAGCCGTTAATTAGCCAAGTCCCATCAACGGAGCTGTGCAGCGTTGTGTTTTTCCCCCCTCCTTGCAACAATTGTGCACACATACACACACTGTTGGATCCTAACAGTCATGCACACACACACATATGTACTGTATATTCATGTGCGCTAACAAGTAATAAAGACTGCTGAATCAAATCATGTCCCAATAGCATAGCGTAGCGTAGTTTAGCTTACAGATCGGTGATATTTAATAATTCTTACAGACTACAATCACAAAAGCTTTTACATTAAAAAAAACGGCACTTGCCTACAGAAGATTACGTTTGTTATTATAACTTACTCAATATGATTTTAGAGGATAAAAAATACTAATAAACAGGAGAATAAATACTTGTGTTATCGGGTAGGGCGTAGCTTTACAGCCTTCACACAGATCGCCATTACAGCAGTATGTCTGAACAGGTTAGCAAATGCCTGATAGTTTAAATAGAAAAGACTGCGGAACTTACAAAATGAAATGAAATGTTATAAAACCATATAAACACCCAACCGATTACTGTTTGGGTTTGAGGCGACATTGATATGGCGAAGCTACATGCTACAAGCTACATGCTACAGATAACTTTATCAGGAAAAACACCGCTAAATAAAAAGGAATGCAAATATTAACATGGAAAAACGTACAGCTTCCAATCCATCCCGGAGGGTTGGTATTGATCTAGTTTTTATCCTTAGATTGGAGGCATATGCTCTTTTCACTTGAGTGAAGTTCTCAAACATGTCCGAGGTAAAATATTTAGAACACACAAGCGGACATTTGCCGAGGTATTCTGGCACATTCCCCTTGAAAATAAAGTCCAGCCACAGATTCTTCTGTTTTTCCAGGGATGGCATTGCATGCAGTCCCTTGTCCCGATTTTTGCAGCCAACAACAGCACAACTTTTCACTGCCTTAGACATGCTGGCAAATAACACAGATGCGACTCAGGGAGATTCAGCCTGCCGACAGCCTATATGGCAATGAGAAGTTGGCCCATGGCCGTGGCCGAACCTCTCATTCCCATGATAGGTGGAGCGTTGCGCATGTAGGCGGAGCATCACCGCCCACTATTCCGGGCTGACGTCAGTTCGGATGGAAATCTGTATCCGCTCGTTGTAGCCCCGTTTTTAAAAGATTTGGGTATGGAGGAAAAGAGAGAGGGTTGTATTTTCTGACACTTGGTGAGTTCCCTGAAACACCGGGGACACATATTCATGTATAAAAGACGTACACAAGTGCATTTTGCATGATAGGTCCCCTTTAAGTATAAATAAATAAATGTGTAAATAAATGTATGAATAAATACAGGAATAAATAAATAAATACGGAAATAATTAAATATACAGGAATAAATTAATACAGGAATAGATAAATGAGGAAATAAATGTGGAAATAAATACACAAATAAATAAAATAATAAATAAATGCTTAAATAAATGTGGAAATGAATGTATAAATAAATAAACAAAAGCCGAGAATAAAACACACATTATTATATATCTAATATATTTCTTCATTTACGTTCACTTACATTTATTTATTTATGTATTTCTGTGTCCATATGCTAATGAGGTGGGCGGTCCTAACCTCAGTCTGAAGCAGGATTCGTCAATTGTTGAGTCACATCTGTACATCCTGTGCAGTGTACACACATACAGTCTATGGTACACACACGGCAACTCGCTACTAATGGCTTCGGCTGGAAGGGCGCTGGCAGACCTTCTGCGGGATGGAGCTAACCAGCTTGAAAACTGTAAGTAACTCATGTTTAGGTCTAGTGTAAGACTGATCTGACAGTGTAAAAAAACTGATCTGTGTTAAAATGCCAATATACAGTTTTGTACCCAATGTGGCGCTATGTTATGTTTTGTGCAGCACCAAGGACCGCTAACGTGCCAGTTTCGTCTCCTCCTCCTCCTCCGTCACATAACGGGACTCCCAGACGCCCAGTGGACGGTAGGTTTTTGCATTAAACAATTTTTAATGCAAATCCGATCAGTGTACTAAGTTTATATCACCAATGACAAGTTAGTTGATTCAGTTGCTGTCCACCAGCTTGAACGGATCGTTATATGTATAGTGTGTGATGCTAATGCTAACCAACATTCCCCCCTGGATTCTTGTTGAATCCTTATTTCCTTGCACTCAATATTGCTTATCTTCTTAACTTGATCCTAGCTGAAGTTTCAAGACTGTTTGGCCCTTACATGGGAGGGAGGAGGACAGCAAGGCTGCGAACCATTTCTGGGCCTGCACACATGCATTCTTATACCCATTCATGCTGTTGTCTTGAGGACAAGAATGCAGCCTTAGTCCCTAACCGATACGCCAAAGAAAGAAAGACTTGCTGCTGCTTAGGGGGGAAAACGGCTCACATTTCAAAGTCTGTCAGTCATTAGAATGACGATGACCAAACTGCTCTTTCCTTTTCCGTGTATTTTTTTTTATGGTAAATGTACCATAAGTGATTGTGATTCAATTGAGTTACCCTTAAAATCATAACATTATCTTTATGTTAGATTACATGTGTATCATCTATTTATAGGCAGCCATATAGATTCAAATGATTCCTAGATTTCTTAAAGGGCACCTATCATGCAAAATGCACCTTTGTACGTCTTTTATACATGATTATGTGTCCCCGGTGTTCCGGGGAACTCACCAAGTGTCAGAAAACACAACCCTCTCTATTTTCCTCCTTCGCCAAATCTCTAAAAAAGGGGCTGCAACGGATCTGAAAAAAATGGATCCACATTCCGACACTTTTCTACGTCACAAAGACGTACTCCGCTTATTGGTCAACTCTCCACCTATCAGGGGAATGAGCCACGGCCACGTGCATTGCCAAACCTCTCATTCGCATATAGGCTATCGGCAGGCTACCCCAGTCACATCTGTGTTTTTTCCTGCTATTGCCAGGATGTCTAAGCCAGTTAAACCACGGACATGTTTATGAACTTCTCTCAAGTCCAACACGGATATGCCTCCAAACTAATGCTACACCCGGGATCAATACCAACCATCCGGGACCAGGCCAGTGAGGACACATCCAATTCTGAAGCTGTAAGTTTTTATTTAGCGGTGTTTTTCCTGATAAAGCTATATCTAGCTTGTAGCATGTAGCATGTAGCTTAGCCGTATCAATGTCGCCTCAACCCCAACTAGTAATTGGTTAGGTGTTTATATGTTCTTGTAACATTTTATTTTGTACGCTCCGCAGTCTTTGCTTTGTCTTTTATTTTAATTATCAGGCATTTGCGAACATGTTCAGACTGCCGTAATGGCGATCTGTGTGAAGGCTGTAAAGCCACGCCTAGCCTAGCCGATAACACAAGTATTTATTCTCCTATGTATTAGTATTTTGTATCCTCTAAAAAATCATATTGAGTAAGTTATAATAACAAACGTAATCTTCTGGAGGTAAGTGCCGTTTTTTCCAGCGTTATGTAAAAGCTTTTGTGATTGTAGTCTGTAAGAACGATCATATATCATCGATCTGTAAGCTAAGCTACGCTACGCTAAGCTACGCTAAGCTAATGAGACATGCCGTTTTTTGCAGTATGTTTACTTGTTTGCGCACATGAATATAAATGGGGGTGTGTTAGGATACAACACTGTATGTATGTATGCGAGGGGACACACACCACGAGTAAAACGGAGCTAAAGCCCTGGTATGTTGTTGTTGACGACATGCATTTACTAATCTAAACCACTTTTTTTGTTGTGCTTTTTTTAACATTGCACAGGCTACGTGGCCAACTTGATGGACCTCATCTTCGACCAAGTCTTTGTGGACCCTGCACCATTATGAGCAACCTGACAGGGAGGAGGTCATCGCCGGGTATGCTACACGGTTCAATTTGGCTGCTGTCTGAACCTAACATAGACATTTCACGGATCAGAGGACAACGCAGGCCGGAATCACCACTCTGATCCTGTGTCCATGGAAGCCCCAGCACCAGCTCACAAAGCTCCTGTTTTTTATGGGTTCAAATAACCGTTGATTTTGACAATAAAGTTCCGAGTTGATATCAAATGTGTCGTGATTATTCATGTTTGGATGGGTAAAGAATATTCTGATTTCAAAAGCATAAGGTTGTGTGTGGACTTTTTTTGTCATACACATGGGTGCGTTATGCCATTGCTGTGTAGTATATAATAGTACATGTACAATGACAGAATGAAAGATTGCATAAAGCCATATACACCAGTATTTATTTCCATGAACAATATTAGCATTCGTTTTACAATTTCAGTCAAAACAAACCACTCAGTGCTCTATTTGCCTCAACTGTAGTCCAACTGTGTTCAGCTCTGTAAATATTCAATGCATTCTGCAGGGACAACACATTTAGGCACACAATCCAGGATGGTCCACCACACAGGTTAGAGTCCTCAAGTTCCTGCATCCGTCTTTACACCTAGTGTGATAAACATATATTGAATGACATGTGAAAAATGTATTCTCTAAACAGACAACTTAGTGAAGCTAATGTTACGTGTGGTATCTCCATGCAGCACATGCTCCGGTTCAGAAGGCATCGTGGCGCAAGTTGCACATGTACCCCTTTAGAAAGAAGTCAATAACTGAGCTTTTAAAACACATGAAACACACATTGCTGACAACTGAGGTGTTGGAGTTATACTTTTTATCACCCTAAGTTATTGAACTTTCCAACGGTTGTTGCACGATGTTGGAAGAAAAGGACTGTAAACTATTAAACGCAATGAGGCCATTGTATATATGCTGAAAATATGAATGTCTCCCTTTATAAATATATATATATGTATCGCTGTGTTTGCGTTCCAAACTCTAAGTTACAAACTGTACACATTGCATTCTTGCTAATTAGCCAAAATATGAATGGAATAAGTAGCAAGCATCGTAAGAAACAGAGTAAAAATAAATAGGGACAACAGCTTGTCAACTAACCATTCAGAAACGTCCTGCTGCAACCGAGATGTTTGCACCTCCACCAAAACCTCCGCTGCTTCAGTTTCTGGATCAAATTGATAATATGCTTGAACACATGCATTGCTCTGAGATGACATGTGTATTCCACACTCGTAAACACAGCAAGCATGGTAACGTGACTCTCGCCGGCTCTTCTGCAGGGGGGCGTGGTCAGCTGCTGCTCAGAATTTTCATAGGCAGGTTTGGAATAAAGCGAAAATGAGCGAAACGAGGCATGGCTAAAAAATGATCTGTTTGGTATTTTGAAAAATAAAATGTATAAATATACCTTATATAGGTATGGTCATACACTATATCATTTAAATATAGCATGATAGGTCACCTTTAATGGATCCTTTGCTCCCATTTTTCAAGAGATGAACTCAAAGATCTAAAACATTTTCTATGTACACAAAATAACCATGTCTCTCAAATATTGTTCACAAATCTGAAAAAATCTGTAATAATGAGCACTTCTCCTTTGCCGAGATAATTCATCCCACCTCACAGGTGTGGCATATCAAGATGCTGATTAGACAGCATGATTATTGCACAGGTGTTAGGCTGGCCACAATAAAAGGCCACTCCGAAACGTGCAGTTTTACTTTATTGGGGGGGTCCGAAAACCAGTCAGTATCTGGTGTGACCACCATTTGAAAAAATAAAAAATAAAGCAAAAGTGGAGACAACTTGAAAGGATATGGCGTTGCACTAAACTTGAAGAATCTCGTTTAATTTGGCATATTACTCTCAATGAATATAAGAAAGCACTGCGTAAAGCGAGAGCAGCCTACTACTCTTCATTAATAGATGAGAATAAGAATAATGCAAGATTTCTTTTCAGCACTGTAGCCAGGCTGACAGAGAGCCATAGCTCGATTGAGCCTTCTATTCCCATAGCACTCAGTAGTAATGATTTTATGTGCTTTTTTAACGATAAAATTGTTACTCTTAGAAACAAAATTACTGACCTCTTGCCTTTGACCAGTATAGTGTTATCAACTCCCGGAAACGTAAGTTCTAATATTACTGTCACAGTTCTGTCTAGGTTTGGGTGTTTTCACTGTTCTCTGTCATGTTTTCCTCCTGTCGTTAGTGTCCCTGTGTGTTCTCCTCCCTCCTCACCTGTGTCTCGTTAGCTAATTGTGTTCACCTGTGGCTCTTGTGTTTTTCTCCTCCCTCCTCACCTGTGTCTCGTTAGCCGATTGTGTTCACCTGTGTCTTGTAATTATCCCTCCCTGTATTTAGTCTTGTCTCGTGCTGTGTTCAGTGTCGGTGCTTCTTTTGTTGGTGACGGACTTCACCGGTGAGTGTTCTGTTTTTGTCTGTATTCGTTCCATTTAGCCTTGAAATAAAGGTTTATCAAAGTTATCTGCGCTTGGGTCCTGCTTCCTTCACTCAACCGTGACAGAAAGCACCGACCAGAAATGGACCCAGCAGATGACCCATTTGAGGTGGAATTACAGCATTTTTCCTTTGCTTTGGCTTGCTGCTATGATTGGTGGAGGGGAGCGTCCAGTGTTCGGCAGAAGGAGGCCGCTCTGGTAGAGGCGCACCGGTTGGCTATGGAGAAACCGGACTTGGTGAAGTTCTTACCTGACTGGATGTTGAACTTCATCTGGGTGTGTGATTTCCAGCCTGCGGACTATAAACGTCTCGGTGTGTTCCGTCTGGAGTCAACCAGTGCTTCCGCCCCAGTTCCTGCTCCTGTCCAAGAGGCGTTTTCTGGAACTCGGCTGGCTTTTGGAGGTCCACGGAGCCTTCAGGCGGCTTCTAGGAGAAGGAGTCGCAAGTCCAGGCTAGCAATCCGAGCCCCAAGAGTCATGGTTCCGGCTACAGAACCGGCCCACACAGCCATGGTTCCAGCCCCAGTTCTGGCCCCAGCAGCCATCATTCCGGCCCCAGTTCTGGCCCCAGCAGCCATCATTCCGGCCCCAGTTCTGGCCCCAGCAGCCATGGTTCCAGACCTAGTTCTGGCCCCAGCAGCCATGGTTCCAGCCTTAGCTCTGGCCCCAGCTGTCCTAGTCCCTTCTCTAGTCCCTTCTCCAGTCCCACCTCTAGTCACTTCTCAAGTCCCTCCTCGAGTCACTTCTCTAGTCCCTTCCCTCATCCCATCTCAAGTTCCCTCTCGAGTCTTTTCTCAAGTCCCCTCTCAGGTCCCCTCTCGAGTTCCCTCTCGAGTCTTTTCTCGAGTCCCCTCTCAAGTCAACTCTCCAGTGTCCTCTCGAGTCACCTCCCAAGTCAACTCTCCAGTGTCCTCTCGAGTCACCTCTCAAGTTTCCCCTCAGGTCTCCTCTCGAGTTCCCTCTCAAGTCCCCTCTCTAGTCCCCTCTCGAGTTCCCTCTCGAGTCACCTCTCAAGTTTCCCCTCAGGTCTCCTCTCGAGTTCCCTCTCAAGTCCCCTCTCAGGTCCCCTCTCGAGTTACCTCTCGAGTCACCTCTCGAGTTCCTTCTCGAGTCCACTCTCCAGTTTCCTCTCAAGTTCCCTCTCAAGCCCTCTCTCGAGTCCCCACTCAAGCCCCTACTCATGTCCAGTTGGAGGTCCCGCAGACTAGTCTTCTGCCGGGGGTCCTGCCAACCCCATGTCCTGTACCGTTGGAGGTTCCGCTGGGGGTCCTGCCAACCTCATGTCCTGTCCAGTTGGAGGTCCCGCAGACTAGTCTTCTGCCGGGGGTCCTGCCAACCCCATGTCCCGTCCAGTTGGAGGTCCCGCAGACTAGCCCTCTGCCGGGGGTCCTGCCAACCCCATGTCTTGTCCCGTTGGAGGTCCCGCCGACTAGCCCTCTGCCGGGGGTCCTGCCAACCCCATGTCCTGTCCAGTTGGAGGTCCCGCCGACTAGCCCTCTGCCGGGGGTCCTGCCAACCCCATGTCTTGTCCAGTTGGAGGTCCCGCAGACTAGCCCTCTGCCGGGGGTCCTGCCAACCCCATGTCCTGTCCAGTTGGAGGTCCCGCAGACTAGCCCTCTGCCGGGGGTCCTGCCAACCCCATGTCTTGTCCAGTTGGAGGTCCCGCAGACTAGCCCTCTGCCGGGGGTCCTGCCAACCCCATGTCCTGTCCAGTTGGAGGTCCCGCAGACTAGCCCTCTGTCGGGGGTCCTGCCAACCCCATGTCTTGTCCAGTTGGAGGTCCCGCAGACTAGCCCTCTGCCGGGGGTCCTGCCAACCCCATGTCTTGTCCCGTTGGAGGCCCCGCCGACTACTCTCCTGCCGGGGGTCCTGCCAACCCTTTGTCCGGTCTCGTTGGAGGCCCCGCCGACTACTCTCCTGCCGGGGGTCCTGCCAACCCTGTGTCCTGTCCCGTTGGAGGCCCCGCCGACTACTCTCCTGCCGGGGGTCCTGCCAACCCTATGTCCTGTTCCGTTGGAGGCCCCGCCGACTACTCTCCTGCCGGGGGTCCTGCCAACCCTGTGTCCTGTCCCGTTGGAGGCCCCGCCGACTACTCTCCTGCCGGGGGTCCTGCCAACCCTATGTCCTGTCCCGTTGGAGGCCCCGCCGACTACTCTCCTGCCGGGGGTCCTGCCAACCCCATGTCCTGTCCCGTTGGAGGCCCCGCCGACTACTCTCCTGCCGGGGTTCCTGCCAACCCCATGTCCTGTCCCGTTGGAGGTCCCGCCGACTACTCTCCTGCCGGGGGTCCTGCCAACCCTATGTCCTGTTCCGTTGGAGGTCCCGCCGTCTACTCACCTGCCGGGGGTACTGCCAACCCTGTGTCCTGTGCCGTTGGAGGTCCCGCCGTCTACTCTCCTGCCGGGGGTACTGCCAACCTTTTGTCCTGTCTCGTCGGAGGTCCCGCCAACCGCTCTCCTGCTGGGGGTCCTGCCAACTCCTGGTCCTCTTTCGTGGGGGATCCTGCCGAAGCCTGTCCCGCCGGCTCCGGTTCCTGTCCGGCCGACACCGGGTCCTGCCCGGCCTCCGGAGCTGTCTTGTCTTCGCCCTCGATCCCGGCCCCCTGACTCTTCCTGCCGCTGCCCTCGTCCTCGAGCCCGGCCCCATGACTCTTCCTGCCGCTGCCCTCGTCCTCGAGCCCGGCCCCCTGACTCTTCCTGCCGCTGCCTTCGCCCTCATGCTCGGCCCCCTGAGTTCGCCCGCTGTGGCCTTCGCCCCACCATGGACTCTGCCTTGCCCCCGGGCCGTCCGCCCGAGACCCCCACCATGGACTCTACCTTGCCCCCAGGCCGTCCGCCCGAGTCCCCCTTCTCGGCTTCTGCCGTGCCCCCGGGCCGTCCGCCCGAGATCCCTTCCTGGTCCCCTACTGGGCTCCTGGGCGGTCAGCTTAGTCCCGTCCTCCGGACCCCCTCCACCCACCCTGGTGGCCTAGGGATACGTCCCTCCTCCGGACCCCCTCCACCCACCCTGCTGGACTTTTTTGGATTTTTGTGTTGGGGTTTAGGGACGTCTGGAATCCGTCCCTTGAGGGGGGGTTCTGTCACAGTTCTGTCTAGGTTTGGGTGTTTTCACTGTTCTCTGTCATGTTTTCCTCCTGTCGTTAGTGTCCCTGTGTGTTCTCCTCCCTCCTCACCTGTGTCTCGTTAGCTAATTGTGTTCACCTGTGGCTCTTGTGTTTTTCTCCTCCCTCCTCACCTGTGTCTCGTTAGCCGATTGTGTTCACCTGTGTCTTGTAATTATCCCTCCCTGTATTTAGTCTTGTCTCGTGCTGTGTTCAGTGTCGGTGCTTCTTTTGTTGGTGACGGACTTCACCGGTGAGTGTTCTGTTTTTGTCTGTATTCGTTCCATTTAGCCTTGAAATAAAGGTTTATCAAAGTTATCTGCGCTTGGGTCCTGCTTCCTTCACTCAACCGTGACAATTACACTAGATAGTAAACTAGAATGCTTTTCAGCCATAAACCTTGAACAATTAAATTCAATGATTCTCTCTTCTAAACCATCAACGTGTATGTTAGACCCAATTCCAACTAAGCTGTTGAAGGAAGTTTTTCCATTAATTAGCACTTCTTTATTAAATATTATGAATATGTCTTTATTATCAGGCTATGTTCCACAATCATTCAAAGTAGCAGTGATAAAACCGCTTCTTAAAAAGCACAACCTCGATCCAGAGGTTTTAGCCAATTATAGACCTATTTCTAATCTTCCGTTCCTCTCAAAATTCTTGAGAAAGCAGTCGCAAAACAGTTGTGTGATTACTTAAAAAACAATGATTTATTTGAAGATTTTCAGTCTGGCTTTAGAACACATCATAGCACAGAGACAGCTCTGGTAAAAGTCACAAATGACATTCTAATAGCCTCTGACAAGGGACTTGTCTCTATTCTTGTTTTGCTCGATCTCAGTGCTGCATTTGATACTATCGATCATGATATCTTATTGCAAAGACTAGAGCACTTAGTTGGCATACAGGGAACTGCTTTAGGCTGGTTTAGGTCCTATCTATCTGAACGCTCTCAGTTTGTACGTGTCAATGATGAATCTTCCACGCAAACCAAAGTTAGCCATGGAGTGCCACAGGGCTCAGTGCTCGGAGCTATTTTGTTCACATTATATATGCTTCCGTTAGGCAATATTATAAGGAATCATTCTGTACATTTTCATTGTTATGCGGATGATACTCAACTATATTTATCAATCAAGCCTGATGAAATTAATCATCAAAATAAAATTCAAGACTGCCTCAAGGACTTAAAAACGTGGATGACCTTAAACTTTTTGATGTTAAACACGTCCAAGTTATTGTACTTGGCCCGAAGAATCTACGAAACAAATTATCTAAAGATATACTAACTATGGATGGCATTAATTTGGCCTCCAGTGAGACTGTAAGGAATCTTGGTGTTATATTTGATCAGGATTTATCCTTTAACGGCCACATAAAATCAATTTCAAGGACCGCCTACTTCCATCTACGTAACATTGCAAAAATCAGGCATATCTTGCCTCAAAACGATGTAGAGAAACTAGTCCATGCATTTGTTACTTCAAGGCTGGATTATTGTAACTCTTTATTATCAGGGTGTACCAAGAAGTCAGTCAAGTCGCTTCAGCTGATTCAAAATGCTGCAGCTCGTGTACTAACCAGAGTTAGGAAAAGGGACCACATTACTCCTGTTCTGGCTGCCTTACATTGGCTCCCTATAGAACACAGGATAGAATTTAAAATTCTTCTTCTTGCCTACAAAGCCCTTAATGGGCAGGCGCCATCTTACCTTAAAGAACTCATTATACCCTACTGTCCTACTAGGGCGTTGCGTTCCAAGAATGCAGGGTTGTTGGTTGTTCCTAGAGTCTCTAAAAGTACAATGGGAGCCAGAGCCTTTTCTTATCAAGCTCCACATTTGTGGAATCAGCTTCCAGTTTGTGTTCGGGCGGCAGACACCCTATCCGTTTTTAAGAGTGCGCTTAAGACCTTCCTTTTTGATAAAGCTTATAGTTAGGGCTGATTAGATTCAGCCCCTAGTTTTGCTGATATAGGCTTAGTTTGTCGGGGGACATCTTACTTCTTCCTTCTCTCTGTCTATACCTGTGTACTCCCATGTTCCGATTAACCCAGCTTCCCCAAATTTCTTTCTTTTTGGTGTCTATATATACGCTGGGATCCGGAGTCATGGATGATCCTGCGGTCCTGTGTCCTGCATCGCGAGCCCTGGATCTTGAGTCGTGGCTGTGGTCCTGGATCATAGGTCCTGGATGGATATCCTCATGGATTCATCTTCCTATTATACACACATGCATTTCCAAACATTTGGACTACCTATGTTGCAAATGTATTATCTTTTCAATTTACACACGGCATCTATTGCACGTCTGTCCGTCCTGGGAGAGGGATCCCTCCTCTGTTGCTCTCCCTGAGGTTTCTCCCATTTTTCCCTTTAAACTGTGGGTTTTCACGGGAGTTTTTCCTTGTACGATGTGAGGGTCTAAGGACAGAGGGTGTCGTATTGTCATACTGATATTTTGTACAAACTGTGAAGTCCACTGAGACAAATGTAACATTTGTGATATTGGGCTATATAAATAAACATTGATTGATTCATTGATTGATTTGCCTCACGCAGTGCAACACATCTCCTTCGCATAGAGTTGATCAGGTTGTTGATTGTGGCCTGTGGAATGTTGGTCCACTCCTCTTCAATGGATGTGCCAAGTTGCTGGATATTGGCAGGAACTGGAACACGCTGTCGTATATACGCCGATCCACACGACGCCACACACGCCGTCTGTCATCTGCCCAGTCAACAGTGAAAACCCGGATTCATCCGTGAAGAGAACACCTCTCCAACGTGCCAGACGCCATCAAATGTGAGCATTTGCCCACTCAATTTGGTGACGACGACGAACCAGAGTCAGGTCGAGACCCCGATGAGGACGACGAGCATGCAGATGAGCTTCCCTGAGACGGTTTCTGACAGTTTGTGCAGAAATTCTTTGGTTATGCAAACCGATTGTTGCAGCAGCTGTCCGAGTGGCTGTTCTCAGACGATCTTGGAGGTGAACATGCTGGATGTGGAGGTCCTGGGCTGGTGTGGTTACACGTGGTCTGCGGTTGTGAGTCCGGTTGGATGTACTGCCAAATTCTCTGAAACGCCTTTGGAGACGGCTTATGGTAGAGAAATGAACATTCAATTCACTGGCAACAGCTCTGGTGGACATTCCTGCTGTCAGCATGCCAATTGCACGCTCCCTCAAAACTTGCGACATCTGTGGCATTGTGCTGTGTGATAAAACTGAACATTTTAGAGTGGCCTTTTATTGTGGCCAGCCTAAGGCACACCTGTGCAATAATCATGCTGTCTATTTAGCATCTTGATATGCCACACCTGTGAGGTGGGATGGATTATCTCGGCAAAGGAGAAGTGCTCACTATCACAGATTTTTTTCAGAATTGTGAACAATATTTGAGAGAAATGGTTATTTTGTGTATATAGAAAATGTTTTAGATCTTTGAGTTCATCTCAATAAAATGCACCTGTGTCCGTCGTTCATAACATACGCCTGCCCATACCATAACCCCACCACCACCATGGGCCACTCGATTCACAACATTGACATCAGAAAACCGCTCACCCACACGATGCCACACACGCTGTCTGCCATCTGCCCTGAACAGTGAAAACCGGGATTCATCCGTGAAGAGAACACCTCTCCAACGTGCCAGACGCCATCGAATGTGAGCATTTGCCCACTCAAGTCGGTTACGACGACGAACCGGAGTCAGGTCGAGACCCCGATGAGGACGACGAGCATGCAGATGAGCTTCCCGGAGACGGTTTCTGACAGTTTGTGCAGAAATTCTTTGGTTATGCAAAGCGATTGTTGCAGCAGCTGTCCGAGTGGCTGGTCTCAGACGATCTTGGAGTTGAACATGCTGGATGTGGAGGTCCTGGGCTGGTGTGGTTACACCATTTATATTTTTGTTCAGTGTATTAAAACACAATGACACACAGCTTCAATCCTGCTGCTGTGTCCTTGAGCAGTCACCAGGATCTCACACACACGACCTGCCCCCTAACAGACAGGGCAACAGAGCCTAAATACACACACACACACTAATCAGCAATTAGACACAGGTGAGGGGGGAGGAGACAACACAGGGCGCCAGGTGCACACAATCAACAGCAACAGACATGGGGAAAGGGGAACACTTTTTAACATAAAACCAGCAAACAGAGACAGACAAACTAAAACACAGACAGATGCACACACTACATACATTTTGCCACCAACAAAGCTACACAATTCGTAACGGAGGCCGAGATCTATGGCCCCAAAGATCACCTCCGTTACATTTCCTCACACCTCTCCCCTGGAAGCACAGTGTCCTGGAAATCCTGGCTTCCCTACAAGGTTTCTGCTTCCCCTTGTGCAGCATGGTTTCCTCGGGGGGGGGGGGGGGGCGTGAAGTCAGAAAGAAGCTTCCCTTTCTTTCTCTTCGGGATCTGATTCTTCCTCTCCATGCGCTCCTGCTGGTTCTGCTGCGCTCTCTCTCCTGACGGACCTTCTCGGCCATCTTTGCCATCCGCATTTTGCGTTTTGCATTTTGCATTTTTCTTCCTGCGTTTCGCGGTTCTATCATCGGCCGCCTGTTTGTTTAGCTCCACTTTATCAAGATACTCGATGTCCTCATTCACTTTCTCTGATATCTTGTCCATAAAGTCTTGCCTTTGGTACTCCCTAAACGTGGAACTCCCCGCTGCCCGCACCGGCGCTGGAACCTATCACATCCCGGACGAATTCCGGAGGAGCCCGCGGGTTCCACTCCTTTGGCCGGTCTGAGATGGGAGCAGGCTTATCCGGGTTCCGCATCAACCTCTCCAACTTCAGGCGCTGCTCCTCCGCCGGAGTTTTGGCAATTATCAAAGGCTGCGACTCCTTTCCTCCAGGTTTCCTTGGCTTCTTATTCTTCTGAGTGTGCGCCGCCATCTTTCCAACCGTTCTCAATGCTTCTGCCTTCCTCTCTTCTTCCCTCTATAACCGGAACTGCTCCTTTTTCTGCTCTTGCACCAATCTCCGGTTCTCCGCCAGGATCTTTGATGCCTCAGAAGCAGAGTTAGTGGTCGTCGAGCCTCCAGCCAATCTGCCGTCTTGCCTCCGGAGTCTCCGTTCCTCTTCCCGTGCGAACTGCTGCTCACCGGCTGCCTGAAGCTGCAGGAGTGACCTCATCATCTCCCTCAGTTCCTCCATCATTCTCAGCTCCTCACTTGGTCAATCCCACTTCTGACACCAATTGGGAAGCTGACAATTGAGCGGCCCGACCAAGCAAGGAGGCAGAGGCAGAACGTCCCAAATATAACCCGGTGTGGGCATTTATTAAATGATCAACACAATGACACACAGCCTCAATCCTGCTGTTGTTTCCGTGAGCACAGCCACCAGGATCTCACACACACTCCCAGCGCCTAACAGACAGGGAAACAGAGCCTAAATACACACACACACTAATCAGCAATTAGACACAAGTGGGGGGGGGAGGAGACAACACAGGGCACCAGGTGCACACAATCAGTAACAGACATGGGGAAAGGGGAACACTTTTCAACATAAAACTAGCAAACAGAGACAGACAAACTAAAACACAGACAGATGCACACACACTACATACATTTCGCCACCAACAAAGCTACACAATTCGTAATTCGTAACAGAGGCCGAGATCTATGGCCCCAAAGATCACCTCCGTTACAGATCCATATCCAAAACTGCGGAACGGTGGCGGTTTCGAGTTGTTAAAAAAAAATATCTGGAACTACAAGAAGTCGCCACTTGATCGTGATCCCTCCCTTTTCCTAATGAGGGTTACTATGTCAGATATTTAAAGGACCCTCAGACCCAGATTGGTCATGCTACGGTTTTATTAGACCACTGCAAAGAACCCTGAATTTGGACCCTGTAAGTTCCTCACTTCTATAGTAGCGTGAGAATATTAAAAATAGAATCTGTGACTTACAGTCACATAATTGTTCGCTTGTGATGTAGTTTAAAACTATTTTGTTAACAGCCAAGTCGATCAGAAGGCTGCAACAAATTAATTAGACCCAGGGCCGGCCCTTGCAGTATAGGCGAATCCTAAGGGCGCATCAACCCATCGGGGGCGCTGAAAATTGGGGAGAAAAAAAAAGTTAGAAATTTACGATTTTGGATCGAGAAAGTACATCTTATTATCTTATACTATCAGAACTACGCCTATATTGCGTACAGCACCCATAAACTATGGCACACCCCCCCCCCCCCCAAATCAAGTTGAGCTGCCAGTAAAAACCAGAGGTTTATGTGAAATTGTTCTTTTTTGGAAATAATGGTTTTAGTGTGCAATTATAGGTTTTAATTTTGTATTTGTGTTCATTTTAAATAAATCAAACTCCCAAAAAACGTATACAGCTTCTGTGTGCTTTTATTAACATTGGAATTTAGTGTGTAAGCGGCAGCGGGGGGGAGAGCTTTCGAGAGCTCTCTCCTGAAAGACTGAGAGGCTCTGAAAACCTCAGCTCAGTGAGGTAAAGGCACACCTTTATATGATCATTATAGACTCAAATTAAGTTAAAGAGACAAACAAGAGACAAACAACAAAATGAGTGCGGGACCGAGCAAGAAGCTAAAGACATACCACTTCCACCCAGAATGGGAGGAAGAATATTTTGTTGTGATGTCACATTCAAAGGTTATTTGCCTTATTTGTAAAGCAAGCATCGCTCTGCCAAAGAAAGGTAACGTGGAGAGGCATTATCGAGGTCTTCACAAGGCATATGACAGCGACTTCCCTCCGAGTAGCGAGTTGAGAAAGAGAAAGGTCATGTATTATTGCTACACAAACATTATCTCGCAGTCTTAGTGTCGCCAACTCGTTTCTAACATGCAAAAAGACAAACAAATGCGTCTATGGTCGGTGTATTTTCCATCTTTCCAAACCAGAAGAGATCTCTCTCCCCCGTCTGTGTGCGAGGGGGCGGGGGAGTTTACACACATGCAGCTGCTACATGCAGCAACACACGGAGAAGATGGTCCAAGGTGTGGTTAAATGTTACCCGTCTTGAGGTGGACAATGCTCCTTGCCAAGAGTGTTTAGCATGTCAGGGCGGAAACACGAGCAATTTGTCTAAACATTTAGCAAAAGTGCTCCACATTCAGACGGAGGAATGCACCGGGTTCGACTGTCTTTCTAGCAGCTCTGTAGCCCCATTCACGAGGAACGTTTCCACGTCAGGTGTTATGTATGCTAGCAGCAACACACAGAGTTAACTCCATGATACAAACATGGGTTAATGATTAGAGGTAACTGAGTTATTTAGTTTGTTAAAGTTTCAGCTATTCTGTTTACAGTTCTGTCATCACATTATTTAATATTTAAAACATTGTTGTTTCTTTTGATGTGAAATATTATTTATTTAATTTAAATAAAAAGCAATGTTAATTTTGTTCACAATTTGTTAAGTTAATTTAATAATATATGTATTTTTGAATCAAGTATTCATCTTTATTGTCTTCATTGTTAGTTTCCAGATGCCTAAAACAACCTCAAGCTCAATCTAAAAGTTGATGGCTAAATAAGAGCATTTGAGAAAGTGTGCAAGGCTTACAGTAATAGTCCGAATAGTCGATTAATCGTTTCATTAATCGATAAATTAATCGATCATCAAATTAGTCGTTTGTTGCAGCCCTATTGTAGTTATCCCATGTATAAATAAAACGTGTTATTCAGCAACCCTTGCAATTTGGGATTTTATTTTTAGTTGGTAGACCTGAGCTGACGTGAGCTGGTCATTTCAAAAGTAGCTCACCAGCCAAAAACGTTCAAGCTCCTGCCCCCCCTCTCTGTGAGCCCAGTGTGCTCTGATTGGTCGAGAAGCTGACAGGCTCGTTGCTGCTCGCACACACACAGACACACACACTGCTGCGGGCTGCTGCAGGAGCAGACAGGCTTGGCGATACAGCTAGAACAAGCTAAACTCATCCTGAGCACACACAAACACTCACAGTCGAAGTAAAAACAATAAGTGTGGCTTGATATTGAGGAAGAAAAAGGTTTCTAACGCTGTGAGAACGGGTCTGGAGAGCATTTCTCCGCCATCCCAATGTAGTCCGAAAAACGTTTACCCATTTAAACAGTCGTGGTAGATACCTTGTTTGTTTTAAACATCATAAATACACTAACAACAATGAATACTTACAGGTTGTGTACCCGAATCCCCCGCTGGTCCAAACAAAGTAGGAACAGCATCGTTCCTCAGTGCCCTACGCTGTACATATCCAGCATGAATCGCTGAAAGGTTTGGGAAGCTTTGTTTCGTGAAAGGCTGGCAGAGGGTGCGGCCATAGCTCTGGGCGTGGCTACTGGGTGTCCCTACTCAGAGTACCCAGGAAGTAAATGAGAAATCTCCAACGAGGCGTTTTGGGGAGGTATTTTCTGTGTTAGAGTTTTACTCGCTACAGAGTGTACTTTGAGGGGTTTTGACTCTGTAGACCGTTTACAAAAATCCTCAAACTTCAATACATCCAGAACTCCGCCGCCCGTCTACTCACCCACACCCGAATCTGTGACCACATCACCCCCGTCCTCATCAAGCTCCACTGGCTCCCCATCCCCCAGATAATTCAGTACAAAATCCTCCTAATGACATACAAAGCCCTCCATAACCTGGCCCCATACTACCTAACTGACCTCCTCCACAGACACACTCCCACTCGCTTCCTCCGCTCTGCTACTGCCAAACTCTTGTCCCTCCCCACCCGGACCAACCTCAAGTCCTGGGGCGGCAGAGCCTTCTCCGTTGCTGCACCCACCCTCTGGAACTCATTACCCCAATCCATCAGAGATTCTTCCTCCCTCACAGCATTCAAAACATCACTCAAAACCCACCTGTTCAACACTGCATTCAACCACTGACCCCCCCCCCCCCTATTTTCTGTTTTGTTTATCTCTTTTTGTATTTTTCTTTGTTTTTTTGTTGTTTTTTTATTTTATGTCAAAGCGTCTTTGAGTTTCTAGAAAAGTGCTATACAAGTCACATGTATTATTATATGCATAAAAACCTTCATAACACACAAGGGGGCGGGTAATAACCGGAAAAGCCTTTAAATCATGTTCAAATGGATAGGATACTAAATACATTTGCACACATCTTGTGTCCATATCTTTCTGTTTTCAAAAATCTTGCCTAGGGCAGCAAATTGGTCAGGGCCGGCGCTGATTGGACCACCTCAAAAATGTCTCATCTCGATGCGGCGAGGCGCTGGCCCCGACCGGGACAAAACTCCGCTGAGGACGTCGTGGGGCAGGTGGCGCTGGAGCAATTGGTTGCCGGCCTGCCGTCATCCACAGCCCCGCCAGCCTGGAAGCAGCCGTTGTCCTCGCGGAGGATCATCTCACCCTTCCCCAGCGGTGCCTGAAGGAGGAGCCCTGGTCTTCCACGGTCCAAGCAGACAACAATAAATAATAAACCCGTAGGCTAATTTGGATGGAGGAAATGTAGGCTAATGAAACTTTATCGTTAATAAACACAAGTTAATATGTCTAAAAAATGTGTACACTGATATACACCCAAACAATATAAGAAAGGAAAACCAGACAAAAAACGTGAAAGAATGCGGAGTAAACCTACCTTATCCCGTACTGTGTCATCCTCCGACTGTTCTTTCGCACACCCGGAACACCTGTGCAATGTCCCCAGCGGTGTGCCCCCAACGATGGTGTGCTTCAATAACGTTTGGGGATAACATGTAAGATGGACTTCCAAGGGTCGCCTCCTCTGTTTCCGAGAGGATTTTAAGTTGCCGGGCAACCTCTTGAAGACTCTCAAACACAGCTGGGTCAACTTCCACATCCATGTCCATATCGAGCTGAGCCAATTCCTCTATAAATCGTTCCACACGAAACTGAACATAGTCTTTTGGTTCCCCATTCTCTAAATGGTCCGCTAATGATCGTAAATGGCTCTTAAACCAATATCCATAAATGAACCCGAGTACATTTGAATTGTCAACAATTACAACTGTGGATAAACCATGGATGTATAAAGATAAGGGCTGAACAGTAATGCTCCTGCATTCAAATCAGCGTGGTTAGCCAGGCATTATTGGTAAAGCCCAATCTGCCAGAAATGATCACAGTCCTTTAACCAATCCTGCTTCAGAATGAGGTTAGGAACGCCTACCTCATTAGCATACGGACACAGAGATTAATAAATTTAAGTGAATGTAAATGTAGAAATATATTAAAGATATATAATAATGTGTGTTCTGTTTTATTCTCAACTTTCATTTATTTATATATTCATTTATTTATTTCCATATTTATTTATTTATTTATTTATTTCCGTATTTATTCCTGTATTTATTCATACATTTATTTATATTTATGTCATGTTCCGTCCTCCATAGATAGTGTAAGTGCTGTCGGATTCTCTTAAAGTCCGGTCGTCTTTTCCTAAGAATTTTTGAATTCCCCTAACCACTATCCCTTAACTTAACCCCGTGACGTTTCACACAGAGGTCAAGGAATAGTGGATAGGAACGACAACAACAATATTCTGCTTCTATCCTACCTGCTGCAACTCTAGATATTTTCATTCAAAAGGCTTTTACTAACCTGGAACAATGTTCTCTAAGAAAAGCAATGACATGCAAGTCTCTGTGGCGCAATTAGTTAGCGCGTTCGGCTGTTAACTGAAAGGTTGGTGGTTCAAGTCCACCCAGTGACGATATAGTTTTAACTCTACTAGCTAAACGGTCCATCGGGCAGTTGAGATTGTGAAATTAAATATGCTTCATCTGTTCATGCAGATAATTGCTGTCATTCCTTATAGATTTGTAATATATTTAACTTTAGCTTAATTTTGTATACCTTGTTTGCAGTTTTTTCTCCCTCAAAGCAGACTTATTTACACCAAAAACCAGCTCTTCAAGCTTAAGCCGGCGAACATGGCGGTTTTGTTATATTGCACGGCTGATATCACCCAACACTTTGTTGTTATTTCCTTAAACTGGTTTATGCAGCATTCACAGCACCTGCAACATGCTGCCACTCTTTGTGATGCCCACAATGTGTCCACCAAACGATATTATGACCTTGTCTCCACTGTCCCAACAAATACTAAGATGTTACTCTCTGAAATGTCTTTTGTTAGCCGTTGTGTAACTAATTTTCTAATTGACCTGTACAGACATATCAATTTAAAAAGGCCTAATCCTACTAAAAGTTATAATAATAAAATATAAATAAGCTTGATGGTAAAACTTGGAATTTGGTGGAATTAATAATTTGATCAATCCAATTTCTAATTTATTTCTATTTGTACTTGTTTTTATGTCTTAAGAATATTTTATGTTGCCTTGTTGGAGGAGCCTGAGACTTCACATTTTCATTGTCAACAAATACACTGAAGCTATCATGCAACTGAATTCTGAAGTCTGGTTTGCACTGATGCTGATTGATTATAACACTTTAGATGGGCCCATCTTTTGTAACTGTAGTGAAGTGGACCAGGGGCGGACTGGCCATTGGGAATACCGGGAGTTTTCCCGGTGGGCCGGTGCTGTGTGTGGGCCGGACGGCTAAAAAAATTAAAAATATATATTTTATTTTTTTGCCTAAATCCTACCGGCCCACATTTGTAAGTGTTCCGGCCACTCCCTTTTTTATTTTTTTTTGCTTACCTAAATCCTACCGGCCAGGGGCGGACTGGCCATTGGGCAGGTGAGGTCCACCACCTGCCCACACCCCCTGTCAAGTTGTCTCACCCACATTGAGGATGCTTCCTACGCCCATGTTTTATTCCATGCGTCAAGTCAGGGAAATTGGGTCCAAATGTTATTGCATCAATGATCTGTTAACATTAAAATCAATAAATATATGCTGTAACTATTTTTCTCTAAGCAACTCAAGGGCTCAGGTAATGTGATTACTATATGAATAATGGTCCAAAATAACATGAAATGCATAGGGTTTTTTGTTAAGTAACATGCTTTCGTCGCCGGCCGGCCGATACATGCCGCGCATTAAGTGGGCCTGTCTGTCAATTAATCCCCGGGCCACTTTTTCCCCCCAGTCCGCCCCTGAAGTGGACCCTTGTTTCAGTGAAAGTATACTGTGTAGAGCTCAGTGTTTCCCGAATCCCACTTAAAGGCTTACCTTGTTGGGCCACCCAGGTACACTTACAGCATCCCAAGTATGTCACTTACAGCAGCCCAAGTATGTTTGCGACCATTCAGGTATCATATTTCATTTTAGTGCTGATTTAGTCCCCACACACACACACACACACACACACACACACACACACACACACACACACACACACACACACACACATACAAACTCGCTTCCTGCAACACCGTAGCTGCAACTAAATAAAGTTTCTTAGACTTCTGCCAGACATGGTAGTCTCTGTGGCGCAATTGGTTAGCGCGTTCGGCTGTTAACCGAAAGGTTGGTGGTTCAAGTCCACCCAGTGACGGTATATTTTTTAACTCTACTAGCTAAAGAGTGAAGTGTTAACGATCCATCGGGCAGTTGAGATTGTGAAATTAAATATGCTTCATCTGTTCATGCAGATAGTTTCTGTCATTCCTTATAGATTTGTAATATATTAATTATATTAATTTTGTATACCTTATTTGCAGTTTTTTCTCCCTCAAAGCAGACTTATTTACACCAAAAACCAGCTCTTCAAGCTTAAGCCGGCAAACATGGCGGTTTTGTTATATTGCACGGCTGATATCACCCAACACTTTGTTGTTATTTCCTTGCAAAGCATTGCAAAACTGGCCCCGGTAATGGTACAAATCTCAACCTGTCGTAAAATGGACAGCTCCCCCCCCCATCTATGTATATACTCGCATTTTAGACTCTGTTACTAACTGTATATCTGTAGACTTGGTTGGTCTTAAATGTCCGGTTAGGATGTATTAGAACGAATTCTAAATTGTAAATAAGAAATCTGTATGTAAAAAACCACCTGTATGTAAATTGTAAATAACCCATCTGTTTGTCAAATATGTCTTACATGTCTTAAATGATATGATGAATTGGAAATGGGGGACCCTGATGTAAACAAGACGAAAGTCTTTCTCTGGTCTGCATCCCCTTAACAATTGTATGTTTTGAGCTGTACTGTACTGTACCCAATATACAAGCTGTTAATAAACTTTCCAATCAATCAATCAATCAATCAATCCGTACCTGCTGCAACTCTAGATATTTTCAGTCAAAGGGCTTTTACTAACCTAGAACAATATTCTCTAAGAAAAGCAATGACATGTAAGTCTCTGTGGCGCAATTGGTTAGCGCGTTCGGCTGTTAACCGAAAGGTTGGTGGTTCAAGTCCACCCAGTGACGATATAGTTTTAACTCTACTAGCTAAACGGTCCATCGGGCAGTTGAGATTGTGAAATTAAATATGCTTCATCTGTTCATGCAGATAGTTGCTGTCATTCCTTATAGATTTGTAATATACTTAACTTTAGCTTAATTTTGTATACCTTGTTTGCAGTTTTTTCTCCCTCAAAGCAGACTTATTTACACCAAAAACGAGCTCTTCAAGCTTAAGCCGGCGAACATGGCGGTTTTGTTATATTCCACGGCTGATATCACCCAACACTTTGTTGTTATTTCCTTAAACTGGTTTATGCAGCATTCACAGCACCTGCAACATGTTGCCACTCTTTGTGATGCCCACAATGTGTCCACCAAACGATATTATGAACTTGTCACACACACTCACAAACTCGCTTCCTGCAACACCGTAGCTGCAACTACATAATGTCTCGGACTGCCAATGGACAACGCAGTCTCTGTGGCGCAATTGGTTAGCGCGTTCGGCTGTTAACCGAAAGGTTGGTGGTTCAAGCCCACCCAGGGACGAACGTAGTTTTTATAAATTGACATATTGACTTTATATTAAAGCTACCATTTATAACCCAATGTGATTCGATTTGATTAAACATGGCACTTCCATGCTCGTTCTGTCTGGTCCTAAACATCCTGTGAACCCACCATCCTATCACACAGACTAAGTGCTGGCTATTATTACATTTGTAATCACATTAAGTGTGTAGTTCTGTTTGTGTAAAAGATTTTGGAAAGATGATATTGCCGAGCAGAACAGAAGTAGTACAGAAAAGGTCAAACTAGATTGCTCATAGTACAAAATTGAATGTTTTTCGTGATATTTGACATCCTGCACATACCACTGCAACTTGACTGCCTGCTGTAAGCCAAGTGAAGCAAGTCAGTAAGTACTAACATTTTGTATTGCAAAGATCTTGCTTAACATGCAAAAAAGCATGTTAAGCAAGATCTTTGCAATACAAAATGTTAGTACTTACTGACTTGCTTAAAAAAGGCTGTGCTAGGCTAAAGCTAGCTATTAGCTCTGCTGCTATTGTTATGCACAATGCACTGCATATCTGCCGTTTCTTTGCACCGACGCAGGATCTGCTGCCCAATCTCCAATCTATCATCCAATCATGATACTCGCTGTCCATTGTGAAGATTGGACCTAAACCAATCACGTCGCGAGTTCACAATGGACGGAGCCAATCAAGTCATGGCATCACAATGGACAGAGCCACCCACGGCACGGGTTGTCTCCGAACCCGCCCCCTCACGATTTTGATTGACAGTGGACCTTCTTTGATGTTCTCATCCATGGTCGTGAGGCGCATCTGTTTCTATTTTCCTGTTTACAGTCATAAAACCTATTTTTACAACCGTCGTTTTGGCGTCCAATGTTACATTACCGTATCAACTTCAGGCTGCATAAAGTTAGCAAGCCAGGCCAGCATTGCTAAAGCTAACGTTCCTAGGTTAAATGAACGTTAACTGTGATATGAATCAATGTCAACAGCCATGCGTAAATACGTCTGATTGTGAACATTAATTTAAACAAGTTGTTAAACAACTCTTGTATGAATGAGCCTGTTGTAAGTAGTTACTACACTTCAGTGAGCAGTGGTACATTAGTCATACAGTATATACATGTAGGCCTAGTAGGGGGGGAAATATACCAGCTTCAAGGCAATGGAAGCAGCATGACCTCAATCAGAAGATAAAGTTTAGCAACACAAGTATATATATTGACATGGATAAGATACTGGTGCAACTATTATCAATCAAATTAGTTACACTGAGTGACTCACTACAGACTAAAGCATTATTATGATCATTTCAGATTGAGAAATGCCCCATGAATACATATCAAATGTATTCTTAATAACTTAAATAGTTTACATAGCATGTATGATAAACAGTCACAACATAATCAATGTCTTATTGTGTCCCCTCCTGCTCACAGCCCTGTTTAAACTATTTAAAGTAGCAGGGACAACAGATGTAAATTAACCTCGGGTTACATCTGGTGTACAGGTTTATCCCACACTTTCTGTGTTTTTGATATACAAACAAATTCAATAAAATGTGCATTTCAGTTATGCTGGTGACATCTGTGTCATTGGGATGCTTCTGGAACGATCGATTGGCAACAGCCCAGCACGACTGGTGAAGCAGCTCAGGGAGAACCATGGCCGGTTGAACACTATAATGGGGAGTGAGCTGACTTTGTGGCTCGGCCCGGCCTCCCCCCTGTGGTTTGCCAGGAGCCCCCAGAGCCCATCCACATCCAAAGCAGTCCATGTACGGCAGGGATATCCTCTCTCACATGGACCATATCAAGGCCAGCATCACCTCCACATTTGGTTCCATCTTAAAAATGGACTCAACCAAAAAGGTAATATATAATGTGACTGTGTATTTGATTTCCATGTTTGTTATACTCTCCTATACACAAGAGTTGGTCGCACTGATAACATTACATATATCGTTTTTATTATAAATGTGTTTGATGAAATAGTCTGTTGTCACATTTCAGATCACAGAGCATTAGGCTGGCCGCAGCAAAGGGACAGCGGCAGCTCTTCCCTGCTCCACCCTCTGGCCCTCAGGTGGTGATGCAGCTCTTCCCTGCTCCACCCTCTGGCCCTCAGGTGGTGATGCAGCTCTTCCCTGCTCCACCCTCTGGCCCTCAGGCGGTGATGCAGCTCTTCCCTGCTCCACCCTCTGGCCCTCAGGTGGTGATGCAGCTCTTCCCTGCTCCACCCTCTGGCCCTCAGGCGTGATGCAGCTCTTCCCTGCTCCACCCTCTGGCCCTCAGGCGGGTGATGCAGCTCTTCCCTGCTCCACCCTCTGGCCCTCAGGTGGTGATGCAGCTCTTCCCTGCTCCACCCTCTGGCCCTCAGGCGGTGATGCAGCTCTTCCCTGCTCCACCCTCTGGCCCTCAGGTGGTGATGCAGCTCTTCCCTGCTCCACCCTCTGGCCCTCAGGTGGTGACGCAGCTCTTCCCTGCTCCACCCTCTGGCCCTCAGGCGGTGATGCAGCTCTTCCCTGCTCCACCCTCTGGCCCTCAGGCGGTGATGCAGCTCTTCCCTGCTCCACCCTCTGGCCCTCAGGCGGTGATGCAGCTCTTCCCTGCTCCACCCTCTGGCCCTCAGGCGGGTGATGCAGCTCTTCCCTGCTCCACCCTCTGGCCCTCAGGCGGTGACGCAGCTCTTCCCTGCTCCACCCTCTGGCCCTCAGGCGGTGATGCAGCTCTTCCCTGCTCCACCCTCTGGCCCTCAGGTGGTGATGCAGCTCTTCCCTGCTCCACCCTCTGGCCCTCAGGTGGTGATGCAGCTCTTCCCTGCTCCACCCTCTGGCCCTCAGGTGGTGATGCAGCTCCACCCTCTGGCCCTCAGGTGGTGACGCAGCTCTTCCCTGCTCCACCATCTGGCCCTCAGGTGGTGATGCAGCTCCACCCTCTGGCCCACAGGTGGTGATGCAGCTCCACCCTCTGGCCCTCAGGTGGTGACGCAGCTCTTCCCTGCTCCACCCTCTGGCCCTCAGGTGGTGATGCAGCTCCACCCTCTGGCCCTCAGGTGGTGATGCAGCTCCACCCTCTGGCCCTCAGGTGGTGACGCAGCTCTTCCCTGCTCCACCCTCTGGCCCTCAGGTGGAGATGCAGCTCTTCCCTGCTCCACCCTCTGGCCCTCAGGTGGTGATGCAGCTCCACCCTCTGGCCCTCAGGTGGTGATGCAGCTCTTCCCTGCTCCACCCTCTGGCCCTCAGGTGGTGATGCAGCTCTTCCCTGCTCCACCCTCTGGCCCTCAGGCGGTGATGCAGCTCTTCCCTGCTCCACCATCTGGCCCCCAGGCGGTGATGCAGCTCTTCCCTGCTCCACCCTCTGGCCCTCAGGCGGTGATGCAGCTCTTCCCTGCTCCACCCTCTGGCCCTCAGGTGGTGATGCAGAGTTTCCCGGCACCACATCTGAGCTCTCAGATGGAGCTGCGGCTCTTCCCTGCTCCACCTTTGGGCTCCATGATATGTTCTCCAGTGAGCTCACAGGTTCCTGTCCTGGTCGCTGCTCCACAGGCCCTGAATGCCAGCCTCTCTCTGCTGCTCCTGCTCCTGCTCCTGCTCCTGCTCCTGCTCCTGCTCCTGCTCCTGCTCCTGCTCCTGCTCCTGCTCCTGCTCCTGCTCCTGCTCCTGCTCCTGCTCCTGCTCCTGCTCCTGCTCCTGCTCCTGCTCCTGCTCCTGCTCCTGCTCCATACAGCCAAACACTGACCCGTGCGGATACTGGACACAGCCTGTTCAGCCCCCTTAGGTCATAAGTGTAATGTTTAATGAAGGTTTCACATTGTTCATTGTTGTTATAGGACTTTTTTTTGACGCTTTAAGTTAGACAGGAAACCGGGTACAGGAAGTAGGAGAAAGTGAACTGAAGAGTAAAAGGGTCAAGTCCCTCAGAAGCCAATGACTGCGTAAGGATTAGTAACATGTATTGTGTTTATTTATGTGGTGACATTTGGAGATGTTTAAGCTTGTGTGGAGTCTATTTGTATAACATTACAAGGTTGATTCTTATTATGACATGATATGCTTATTGTGCTCATGAGACGTTGCTATGACTATGGAATAAATAGACACAATCACCAATCAGGTTCTGACGGGTTGGATACGAAACGAAGGGAATCGTCATAGAAGAAAGTTTAGCTGCATTAGAAATGTTGCAAAGACCAGACATACATGGCATTACTTGACCCTGGTACGATCCTCCTTGAATGGCATTAGTCCATACCACTGAGCCTGGTATCACACCTAATCATATTAGACTGGTGTCTAATATGATTATATATTAATATGATATTAAAGTGACCATGAAGGTGACAGTGGAGATAAAGCTTATTCCTTTATCTGTGCCCCGTCCTTTTCCCCTCTCCTGTCAGTCATATGTTCCACACACTACTCAGTGACCGATTGACAGAAGATAAATAACAACAAATAATTACTCAAGACCAAAAGGTAAGAATTTCGGGCTGTATTAGTTTGGTGTCATTAGAAATGGGTTAAACATAACTCTACCTCTTCGCTGTTAAGTAGCGATCAATTGGTTTGCAACACATTTACATTCAGATATTTTCTTTGTATATGTATTAATGCAATACAATTTTACAAGAAATGCTTAATGTTTTAGGTGGTATTTGGTGATATATATGATTATATCCTTTAATCAAATCATTTGTTGATAGATTATAAAGTTGTATGTCTGTTCAAGTCATGTTATTCCATGTTTAAAGTCAACTTGATGATCTTCATTTTCATTTCTTAAAACTAACCATGCACTAAATGAATAGCTTTGATAAGAAGAAGGATTTCACTGATTGAGATGAAAGGGTATTATCACTTTCTGTTGGATGCAGTTTTGATTAGGATCCAGCTGTGTCAGCACAGCTTTTAACCCTCAGATGCATAAGTGGGTCTTTTTGGACCGCTGAGGTGGTTTTCTTGAAGTATCTTTGTAATTACATTTTTTTATCATTTCATATTCCAGCTATTCCTCAAACAACATGTTTTGGATATCACGCCATTCACATTTTTAATTTACATTTTAAGAAATTGTAGTTTTTGTATTACTACCCCGAGCTTCGATAAGTGAGTAAAAAATGACCCGCATGCATTTCCTATGGGATCCTCTGGGAACCTTTGATTCTTATCACCTGTTGCTGTCAGGAATACATTCACTGTGGACCACACAGACTACATCACAAGTGACACCTCTCAGGACGATTATTTTACACAGCAAGATCTGATACCTGTCAGTATAATAATAATAATACATTATATTTGTATAGGCAAGGCAAGGCAAGGCAAGTTTATTTATAGAGCACTTTTCAACACAAGGCAATTCAAAGTGCTTTACAACAAATGAAAGACATTAAGAACATGGCATTTTAAAATCAGTCATTAAAAAGAAAAGCTAATAAAATAAACATTAAAAGAAGAAATACATGGATAAACATTAAAAAAAAAAAAAAAATACATGGATAAAAGTTACAGTGCAGTCTAAGATATGAATAGTTCAATTAAAAGCAGCGACAAAAAGAAAAGTCTTCAGCCTGGATTTAAAAGTAGTCAGAGTTGCAGCGGACCTGCAGGTTTCTGGGAGTTTGTTCCAGATATTTTGGAGCATAATAACTGAACGCTGCTTTACCATGTTTAGTTCTGACTCTGGGGACAGAAAGCTGACCAGTCCCTGAAGACCTGAGAGATCTGGATGGTTCATAATTTAGCAGTAGATCAGAAATGTATTTTGGGCCTAAACCATTCAAAGCTTTATAAACCAGCAGCAGTATTTTGAAATCTATTCTTTGACACACAGGAAGCCAGTGTAAAGACTTCAGAACAGGAGTGATGTGATCCACTTTCTTAGTGTTAGTGAGGACTCGAGCTTGTATAGGGCTTTTCAAGGACTCAAAATCGCTTTACAATATACGGGAAGGTTAGGGTGGGGGGGGGGTATAGGACTATCAAACTCCGGCATGGATTGATGGGGGGTCGGCTACGAGTAGACAAGAGGAGAAGAGATGAGTTTTGAAAAGGGACTGTAATACTGCGAGGGTCTCAGAATAGCGGAGATCTTTGCATCAATATGTTCAAAACGATTTAAAAAAAAAAAAATTCAAATTTTTTTTTTATAAATAGTGAAAAATTAAATATAAAACATTTCTAGTGTGAACCAAAATATAATACTAAATATTACACAAGTGATTTTTCTTAACCAAAATGACAAAAATGGCATAAAAACACATATTATTCTAATAAGGGTCCTTTTAGACCCACTTATGGATGTCACGGTTATCATGTCAGGTCACAGGTCTATGTCTAGGTTTGGGTGTTTTCACTGTTCTCTATGTCATGTTTTCCTCCTGTCGTTAGTTTCCCTGGTGTCCCTGTGTTTTCTCCTCCCTCCTCACCTGTGTCTCGTTAGCTGATTGTGTTCACCTGTGGCCCTTGTGTTTTCTCCTCCCCTCCTCACCTGTGTCTCGTTAGCTGATTGTGTTCACCTGTGGCCCTTGTGTTTCTCCTTCCCTGCCCGGCTGTTTCTTGTCTTGTAATTATCCCTCCCTGTATTTAGTCTTGTCTCGTGCTGTGTTCAGTGTTGGTGCTTCTTTTGTTGGTGACGGAATTCACCGGTGAGTGTTCTGTTTGTCTGTATTAGTTTCATTAGCCTTGAAATAAAGGTTTTCAGAGTTATCTGCATTTGGGTCCTGCTTCCTTCACTCAACCGTGACAGAAAGCACCAACCAGAAATGGACCCAGCAGATGATCCATTTGAGGTGGAACTACAACATTTTTCCTTTGCTTTGGCTTGCTGCTATGATTGGTGGAGGGGAGCGTCCAGTGTTCTGCAGAGGGAAGCCGCTCTGGTAGAGGCACACCGGTTGGCTATGGAGAAACCAGACTTGGTGAAGTTCTTACCTGGCTGGATTTTGAACTTCATCTGGGTGTGTGATTTCCAGCCTGCGGACTATAAACGTCTCGGTGTGTTCCGTCTGGAGTCAACCAGTGCTTCCGCCCCAGTTCCTGCTCCTGTCCAAGAGTCGTTTTCTGGAACTCGGCTGGCTTTTGGAGGTCCACGGAGCCTTCAGGCGGCTTCTAAGAGAAGGAGTCGCAAGTCCAGGCTAGCAATCCGAGCCCCAAGAGCCATGGTTCCGGCTACAGAACCGGCCCACACAGCCATGGTTCCGGCCCCAGTACAGGCCCCAGCAGCCATGGTTCCAGCCCCAGTTCTGGCCCCAGCAGCCATCATTCCGGCTCCAGTTCTGGCCCCAGCAGCCATCATTCCGGCCCCAGTTCTGGCCCCAGCAGCCATTGTTCCAGCCATCATTCCGGCCCCAGCAGCCATCATTCCGGCCCCAGTTCTGGCCCCAGCAGCCATGGTTCCAGACCTAGTTCTGGCCCCAGCAGCCATGGTCCCGGCCCCAGCAGCCATGGTTCCAGCCTTAGCTCTGGCCCCAGCTGCCATAGTCCCATCTCTGGTCCCTTCTCTAGTCTCTTCTCGAGTCCCTCCTCTTGTCCCTTCCCTAGTCCCTCCTCAGGTCACTTTCCTAGTCCCATCTCAAGTCCCTACTCAATTCCTTTCTCAAGTCCTTTCTCAAGTCCCTCCTCTAGTCACTTCCCTAGTCCCTTCTCCAGTCCCTCCTTTAGTCACCTCTCTGGCCCTTCCCGAGCCCCTTCTCTAGTCCCACCTCGAGTCACTTCTCTAGTCCCTTCCCTCATCCCATCTCAAGTTCCCTCTCGAGTCCCCCTCTCTAGTTCCCTCTCAAGTCTCCTCTCGAGCTACCTCTCGAGTCCCCTTTCTAGATCCCTCTCAAGTCACCTCTCGAGGTCCCTCTCAAGCCACCTCTCGAGTCCCTTCTCAAGTCCCCTCTCAAGATCCCTCTCAAGTCTCCTCTCAAGTCATCTCTCGAGTCTCCTCTCGAGTTCCCTCTCGAGTCCCCTCTCCAGTCACCTCTCGAGTTCCTTCTCGAGTCCCCTCTCGAGTCACCTCTCCAGTCGACTCTCCAGTTTCCTCTCGAGTTCCCTCTCAAGCCCTCTCTCGAGTCCCCACTCAAGCCCCTACTCATGTGCCGTTGGAGGTCCCGCCGACTACTCTCCTGCCGGGGGTCCTGCCAACCTTTGTCCTGTCTCGTTGGAGGCCCCGCCGACTACTCTCCTGCCGGGGGTCCTGCCAACCCCATGTCCTGTCCCGTTGGAGGTCCTGCAGACTAGTCTTCTGCCGGGGGTCCTGCCAACCCCATGTCCTGTCCCGTTGGAGGTCCCGCAGACTAGTCTTCTGCCGGGGGTCCTGCCAACCCCATGTCCTGTACCGTTGGAGGTTCCGCTGGGGGTCCTGCCAACCCCATGTCCTGTCTCGTTGGAGGCCCCGCCGACTACTCTCCTGCCGGGGGTCCTGCCAACCCTGTGTCCTGTCCCGTTGGAGGCCCCGCCGACTACTCTCCTGCCGGGGGTCCTGCCAACCCTGTGTCCTGTCCCGTTGGAGGCCCCGCCGACTACTCTCCTGCCGGGGGTCCTGCCAACCCTGTGTCCTGTCCCGTTGGAGGCCCCGCCGACTACTCTCCTGCCGGGGGTCCTGCCAACCCTGGGTCCTGTCCCGTTGGAGGCCCCGCCGACTACTCTCCTGCCGGGGGTCCTGCCAATCCTGTGTCCTGTCCCGTTGGAGGCCCCGCCGACTACTCTCCTGCCGGGGGTCCTGCCAACCCCATGTCCTGTGCCGTTGGAGGTCCCGCCGACTACTCTCCTGCCGGGGGTCCTGCCAACCCTTTGTCCTGTCTCGTTGGAGGCCCCGCCGACTACTCTCCTGCCGGGGGTCCTGCCAACCCTGTGTCCTGTCCCGTTGGAGGCCCCGCCGACTACTCTCCTGCCGGGGGTCCTGCCAACCCTATGTCCTGTCCCGTTGGAGGCCCCGCCGACTACTCTCCTGCCGGGGGTCCTGCCAACCCCATGTCCTGTCCCGTTGGAGGTCCCGCCGACTACTCTCCTGCCGGGGGTCCTGCCAACCCCGTGTCCTCTCCCGTTGGGGGTCCCGCCGACCACATCTCCTGCCGGGGGTCCTGCCAACCCCATGTCCTGTCCCGTTGGAGGTCCCGCCGTCTACTCACCTGCCGGGGGTCCTGCCAACCCTGTGTCCTGTCCCGTTGGAGGTCCCGCCGACTACTCTCCTGCCGGGGGTCCTGCCAACCCTATGTCCTGTCCCGTTGGAGGCCCCGCCGACTACTCTCCTGCCGGGGGTACTGCCAACCCTGTGTCCTGTGCCGTTGGAAGTCCCGCCGTCTACTCTCCTGCCGGGGGTACTACCAACCCTTTGTCCTGTCCGTCGGAGGTCCCGCCAACCGCTCTCCTGCTGGGGGTCCTGCCAACTCCTGGTCCTCTTCCGTGGGGGATCCTGCCGAAGCCTGTCCCGCCGGCTCCGGTTCCTGTCCGGCCGACACCGAGTCCTGCCCGGCCTCCGGAGCTGTCTGGTCTTCGCCCTCGATCCCGACCCTCTGTGAGCCGCGGTCTTCGTCCGCGGGCCCGGCCCCCTGACTCTTCCTGCCGCTGCCCTCGTCCTCGGGCCCGGCCCCCTGACTCTTCCTGCCGCTGCCCTCGTCCTCGGGCCCGGCCCCCTGACTCTTCCTGCCGCTGCCCTCGTCCTCGAGCCCGGCCCCCTGACTCTTCCTGCCGCTGCCTTCGCCCTCGATCCCGACCCTCTGTGAGCCGCGGTCTTCGCCCGCGGGCCCGGCCTCCTGACTCTTCCTGCCGCTGCCCTCGTCCTCGAGCCCGGCCCCCTGACTCTTCCTGCCGCTGCCTTCGCCCTCATGCTCGGCCCCCTGAGTTCGCCCGCTGTGGCCTTCGCCCCACCATGGACTCTGCCTTGCCCCCGGGCCGTCCGCCCGAGACCCCCACCTTGGACTCTGCCGTGCCCCCGGGCCGTCCGCCCGAGATCCCTTCCTGGTCCCCTACTGGGCTCCTGGGCGGTCAGCTTAGTTCCCTCCTCCGGACCCCCTCCACCCACCCTGCTGGACTGTGTTGGATTTTTGTTTTGGGGTTTAGGGACGTCTGGAATCCGTCCCTTGAGGGGGGGGTTCTGTCACGGTTATCATGTCAGGTCACAGGTCTATGTCTAGGTTTGGGTGTTTTCACTGTTCTCTATGTCATGTTTTCCTCCTGTCGTTAGTTTCCCTGGTGTCCCTGTGTTTTCTCCTCCCTCCTCACCTGTGTCTCGTTAGCTGATTGTGTTCACCTGTGGCCCTTGTGTTTTCTCCTCCCTCCTCACCTGTGTCTCGTTAGCTGATTGTGTTCACCTGTGGCCCTTGTGTTTCTCCTTCCCTGCCCGGCTGTTTCTTGTCTTGTAATTATCCCTCCCTGTATTTAGTCTTGTCTCGTGCTGTGTTCAGTGTTGGTGCTTCTTTTGTTGGTGACGGAATTCACCGGTGAGTGTTCTGTTTGTCTGTATTAGTTTCATTAGCCTTGAAATAAAGGTTTTCAGAGTTATCTGCATTTGGGTCCTGCTTCCTTCACTCAACCGTGACAATGGAAGAGTGTAGGTCCAGGCACTCGGGCATCTAAGGGTTAATGTGGCTTCCTGCTGAGTGCATTACATGATACTTTTTTGAGCACCAGTCATCAAAGTTGGCATCGAACAACATTTCATTTATTGGAAGAATTCCTGCCACTTTCGGTTCATTTGACTCAAATGAACCGAAATATAATGATGCGACATCACAGATGAGAAATATATATTCAATCAAATGAATTCTGTATAGTCCTAACCCTTCATTCATAAGTGAATATGCTGCCATCCAAATAGTTTTAAAATAAAAAGTTACATCTGTAGCTTTTCTCTAATTCTACATTTTTAGAATCACAGCAATAGAATAAAATAAAAAGTAGCTTGGGTTATAAAAGGGTACGCAGAAAAACATTTTTAGCTAGCATGTCAAATCACTCACATGCCACCACTTACTAAAATGCATTTGGAGACGTCACACTTCTGGTAATCTCAGTATGATCTGATAAGTACACATCAGCCTGGATCACAGTAACTGATTGTGATGACAACATGTTGCTGATAGATAGGTCTGCACGTGTCACAGTGATGAGTGCTGCGTTATGCTAGGCTATACTAAAACGCCTGAATTAAAGACAATCATTTTCTCACTATGTTTTCCTTTGTCCAGACTAAATGTCTGGTGCTATCTTATTCTTTAGACAATACATAGACTATAAATTATCTTTATACTATACAGTTAAGCTTGAATTATGTAAACACAACTGCTTCAAACAAGATACAATAAAATATAGTGAACTCACAAAGTCTGAGCTAACTATTTACTAGCAATGTAAATACAATCAAAACAAAAACTCAACTTGGTATTTCAGGGGTTTATTTGGGATGGAATTGTAAGATGTTCTTTCCTAACGACATGTGTTCACCTGCGCTCTGTGACCAGTGAGATGATCCAGTGTGTGTGTTCTCTGTTAGACTGCTAGCATGATGTCCGGGGGCCAGGAGGAGGAGGAGCTACCTGTCAATCACACAGGTCAGAGGCATGAGTCAGAGAGATGCAGCAGACATGAATGGCTATATTGGCAGTCTAAATTCACTCTCTATATTATACGTTTTCAAAATCATGATATCATCATTAACACTTTGACATAAAACCGATACATATGTATTTTATTGAGGTATCATGCAATTATATGTCTACTGACTTCATGCAGTTTCATTTATACGTTATATTTAAGTACGTTTTTATGTTTTTATGTGTGGTCTTTCTCTGTATCTGCAGGTCCAAAGGGTGTAATAAATGACTGGCGGAGGTTTAAGTTGGACAGCTTGGATCCGACTGTCCCTCAAAGCAAGAGAGAGCTGCTCAGACAAATGTCCAGCCCAAGAGAGGATGACAAGGAGAGACTCAACAGAAAGGTGGATGGAAACACTCATTGAACCTCACACAAAGGAAAGCATGACATTAATAGATATTAGAGTCAATTAGAGGATGGCAATAGACTAGAACTGTACAGTATGTGCCAATGAAATGCTTTCTACAGAGATTTAGAATCCACATTACAGCCTGAGTCTTCCACAAAGAAACAGACACACAAGACAGACTTAATCATACAACTAAGGTGCAGAATATTCTACTGCAGCTTTTTCTTGTTCCTCAGTAGCTTTTGACAAAAAACATCTGCCAATAGAATAGATTTGAATCTAACAAAAAAAAAAAGAAGTAACAAAATATTCCTCACCCCCAGATGAGTGCTCAGGAGTACGAAATGATCCAAGAGGAGGATGAAGGTAGCCTGAAGCGCTACAGAACTCAGTCCATGCAGGAGATGCACGAGCGCCTGAGCTTCGGACCCGCGTTTGAAGAAGTCAAAGAACTTGAGTCTGGAGAGGCCTTCCTAGAAGTCATAGAGAAGGAACATCAGATGACTCTTGTGATAGTCCACATTTACCAGCACGGTGTCAAAGGTTGGTTTCATAGGTTTAGCTCATGTTACAATTAGGGCTGCCCTCAACTAAGGATTTTTCTCGACGACCAATCGTCTTCAATTAGATTAGTCGACTAATTGTTGCACGTTTATGATATATTTATTGTAAGGCACTTTGGATAAAAGCGTCAGCTAAATGCTATGTAATTCAATGTAATGTAATACACTATATGTTTCCACTGCAGTACTGTTTGCTAACAGTTCTGCCTTGTTTCCTCCTAGGCTGCGAGCAGCTGAACTCATGTCTGGACTGCCTGGCTCTGGAGTACCCCAGCATTAGATTCTGCCGTATTGATGCTGTGGCTACAGGCGCTGCTGAGCGCTTCACCCCTGAGGTTAGTAAACTCTCTAAAGTAAAGCAGCAGAGAAAGTAATAATAATGGTAATATTATTAAGACCAATTACACACATTTGATTGAATCACAATATTCCTTATCAGGTATATGTAGCAGTGTTTGTAGTCACACCTTTAAGAATAACTGTGAGGTCATGAGAAGCAAATTGACGTTAAACACCTCACATGACCAGCATTTGAGTGTGTGGCACTAGAAAGACCAACACCTTTTCAAAACCAGAACCAAAGAGCACAATCAAATTATTGACAAGACAACATTGCTTTTTCCTCTTATCATTGTGAACTAAATCATGCCTGAATGCAAAGCTTGACATGCATAGCGACAATAACTAAATTGCTCATTTCTTTCGTCATATTTAACGGCTGTAATAACAAAAACAAATCTAATTGTTGGTTTAACTGACATTGGAGTTGCATTGATCTCCTTGTTATGGTAAAAAGGTTCAAATGATTGTTCTAAGATAATAAGTAGTGACTATAAAAGCAGTGTCACTTTCACTGAGCAGCCTCAGCCTGCAGGCTCATCTTCCTGTTCATGTGCTTCCAGGTACTTCCTGCCCTGCTAGTGTACAAAGCTGGTGTGTCACTGGCTCATTTCCTGGCTGTTACCAAACACTTCAATGAAGACTTCTTCGCAACAGATGTGGAAGGTTTTCTCAATGAATATGGCCTGTTACCGAAGAAGGAGTTCACAGCATGGGCTGATGATGAAGACGAAGGAGGGGATGTGGAATAGTAGCAGAAGGAAAGAGAAACAGATGGAGGAGAAGGGGGGAGTTTGGAGAAAGGCAGAACAGGAGTAAACAGAGAGGGAATATAACAATAGAGAGTTGAGGAAAGGGATTGGGGAAGAAGTGGAGGAAAACAGTGGCGGGGAAATGTTGCAGTCATGACACTAGAGTTAGAAAAACCTATACATGGCATGTGCAAATAAATACACAACAGTCAAATATGCCAGACACTGAATGGTGGTTATATAAACAGAGTAAGCTGTCGTTGTTGTGTGAGAAAGTCTGTGCTGAAATATTGCTTTGCATCAACATCATAGCTCTACAATAAAAGGCCACTTAACCAAATGCTCTCAGTTTGGATCACAATACAGATATTCAGCAGGTCAGCTGTCAGACTTCTTTTGTGGTAATATGTGTACTTGCCACAATAGTACGTGGTGTGTGTGGGTAACATGCATTTTTAAGTTGTTGAGATTTCACCCATCCACACAGCAAACAATGTGTAGGAATTAAGTGTGACATCATTTGAGGGACACACAAGTTACACATATTTGAAAAAGCAGTTTTAATAGAAAGATCCAATTTCAGAGACAAGTCCCCTGTTTTGCAAATCCATAATTTTAGTATTATAATGATTGTTGGGGGAAATACAGTTTAACTCTATGTGCTACTGTTACCTCATACTGTTGGAGCTGTGTGATTTTGCAGCTCCTCCTGCAGACCGGAGGAGCCAAGACTGGATTCATTTGTTTCTACACAGAAAATATAGACTGTTCTCTCCTGCATTTCTTTCGAGTTGACTCTTTTCAGGGCAAAGAGTAACATTCACTACCGTAAAGGGAACATATAACAGGTCACACTACTGTCTACTTGCATCGGTTGCCAACCTGATTTACGAATATGATGCTGAATGCCGTGAAAACTATATAAGTGTAACATTACTTTCTGCTCCTTTTGGCAGCATACCTCGAGTGTGAGTTGAACCATATCTCTGTATGTGATTTAACTCCTTCTTGCAATAATAAATTGGGACCTGATCATTGATTCTCAAGCCATGGGAAAAGCCTTTTAAGTTATATTCTATGTAAACAACCCCCATAACCAATGGTTCATGTGTAATGAGTTAACTACACGAGGGGACCAAGGTGACAGAATTAAGGATTACAGTGTTTTAAGGTTGTACGTTATTTGGACGATCATTATAGTTAATTGAAGCTCCAAGGAGAAGTATTTAGTCCGATAGTTCAAGTTGGATGGATCAGTTCAACTTTCAACGCTGCTCTGGTGAAGCAAAACTCCCCGAGTTCAGCCTCTCAGGCGCTTGCTTCCTCTCAGTCTCAACTGCTCCCAAAATGCTATACAAATCAAACGGTGTTGTCTTCTACATGATCAGATGTTATGGTAAACCTTAATAACATATTTGGTTAGCTATGTATCTGTCAATATGTTTTATTGGAGCAGTTGTTGTACTTAGCACGAACATAAGTGCTGCCTGGTAGTCTGAACTTTGGGAAGCATATCTTCCATGTCCCATGTTTGTAGTCCATTCTCGCTGTTTTGACAGTGGGGCTAGCGATTAGCACAATGATTCTATGGTCGTGATTTGTGTGATCCAATAAATGTTAGCGAGCAATTACATTAATTAATAAAGTGAAACCTCACATTTGAAGAAGATGCAGGATGACGCGCGCTACCTCAAACGGTGAGACATAGAGCTAACATAAATCCAACAGCGTTAGTTAAATATGTTTTTGTGTGAAAGTAACGTAAGCTAGCTAACATTACTACCATTCTTTCTGCAATATATCTGTTAATATAATTAAAATATGCCAACATACTACGTCAGCTGCAACTATAGACGTTTGCCAAGCACCGAGGGTTGATAAGACTAGTGTTAGTTATTGAAATCCAATCGTATCTAATTAGCCTTGTTAACGTGTTATTACCTGGAGAGAAGCTCACACCAATGACTGCTATCATTTCGGGTAATTTTATGTTGTCGTGGTCTTCGGGCAAAGGGAGCACCTCATGTTGGTGGTCCTAAGAGATGTTTTGTATTCGCGTTAACCTCCCAAACAATTCGGCATACATGTAAACAACAAATAAAACACCTAGGTGGAGAAACATCTTACATTTGTCATGCTTGCAACTGATCTGTGTGAATCGGTACACCGAACAAACTTGTATTGTGTGGTGGATTTTCACAGTGCCGAATCTACCACAATACCAAACACTACATATGTATTTCATTTCCAACCGACCAATTATTTATGCCGCTAAGCACAACGCAATTAAACCAACAGATAATTGAACGGGGTTCGCCATTACGTTCCCTTAATAAAGGGGGCTGGGGTATCTTCGTTACAGCTAACATAGCTACCAAGCTACTGTGAAACAGGGAGCGATAAACTGACTAGCAAACGAGCTGTCTTGCACTGAGTTGAGCTAGTTGTTCTTATAGTTCAGCTCTTTATGTTATGAAACGTATGTTAGTCGGTGAACAGGCCTCTGCTGTACAGTATCTCGCTCTCTGGGTGTGTCTTCCATTACACTAGGCACTATCATATGTTTGTTTTGATGGATGCTTACATCGATGGTTTAATGTGTTTGAATGTTACTGGCTTGACAGCCGAGCACGATAACAGAATATACCAATATCTTAATTTCTTTATGCATTTATTTTTGCTTGTTTCCTTAATCAACATTTAAAGTCATTTCGATAACACTTTATTGTCGTTGCACAGAGTACAGATACTAAGACAACGAAATGTAGTTAGCATCTCACAAGAAGTGCAAAACAAGCAGAAAGTGCAGAATTGTTCATGCTATCATATACATATATACATGTGGAAGATACAAACGGAAGTGTTTACACTATGAACACTATAAGGAGGTATACACATAATTATAAACAGCAATATCATTATATACACTATAGATCAGTTATACAAATAGACAGTATAATACACTAGAAATAATAAATATGAATACACTTTAGCAGAACTCTTTGAAAGAGATATGACATCTTATTATGGACATTTAGAAATGTGGAAATGGAGACATTTGCTTGTTAGTTTTGAGAGACGTTGATTCATTTATGGAATTTAAAACTTAAGCCAAATGCAAGGGTTTGTAAAAATGTATTTAAACTGGAGTTTTACAAAGTTATGGAACAACAATGTTTTTAGTTATTGTTTTCACATCTGCTGTTCATCTTCACCCAAAGCAAAGTGACTGCGGGCAGTCTGGATGTGCACCCCACAGAGAAGGCCCTGGTGGTCCACTACGAGGTGGAAGCCTCTATACTGGCCGAGGGAGGAGGGCATATGCTGGGTGAGCGGAAGGAGGGACAAAAAATGTGAGTTTACTCTTGATTCCCACACAGAACCCTATTCTTTACCATAAGCTCTGAGGCTGAAGTCTCTCTTTTTTTCAAATTTTTTAAAGTTTGAGCTAAATACCTATTATTATCTCCTTTATCTCGCCATCCACTCCAGATTTTATTCACATCTTTCTCTAACTCTTCCTCATTATTGTTTTTGAACCATCCTGAGTGAATAGGATTAGATAACCATACACAGTCATCTGTTTGGTGTGCTAAAATGGGATGGACTAGTGTCATTTATCAGCTTGTTCCTAAAATATCTGGAAACATTGGAAATAATGATGGTAGAAGTATTTTTTCACCATAATTATAGGTTGGTAATGATCTTTCATCATGTTACATGTACTTCAGTTAAGTATTACGTTTCAAATGACTCATGCCTGCATTCGTATAAAACATATTTAACACTTCCTTGTCTTTGTCCTCTCTCCAGTATCCGAGTGAAGAGTCTGTCTCCGAGTACAGATGTGGGGGCTTTGGCAAAGAAAGTGGTGGAGGAGTGTAAACTCATCCCTGCTTCCCGTTTGCCCCAGGTGGAGCAGCTCCTCTACTACCTGCAGAACAGGAAGTCATCTCCTGTGGAGGGCAAAAGTCAGTCATGTCTTCTTTTTTCCAACCTTGCTGTTGAGTCTCAACATATCCCATAGTTCACCATCAAAGTTAGATGCAAACCCAATAGACAAATTCAGTTTACTTGAAGCATCTACAGTGGCACAGATGAAGGTTGTGTCTTGTTTTTCCAACCCAGTTTAGATTCGACCACGGCAACTTCCGCATTAACGTAGCTCTGCGTAAAGAGAAGGTCGCCGTTAACGCTGAAGTAATATCACGTCTACTCTAGCTTGATAAAAAACGATATGGGCTGTATCAGTCAGTGCTTCATAGAAGATGAAAACGCGCTTTTTTAATATGAAAGAAGATCACAGTTATGCATAGCTGAGTAAATGTTAATATTATTTTTTTAAATGATAAACTAGAGCAGTGGTTCTCAACTGGTCAGGTCTCGGGACCCACTTTTTTCTTAGTCAATAGATTGCGACCCGACATTATGAACCACTCAAATCTATTCAGCAAAAAATCGTGCAGTAATATATACGCTTTTCAGCATACAATATTAGTTAAAGTGAAGTGCAGTGCATATATCCCTTATATCCCTTGTTCACAGAACAAAAACATGCTTTTAAATAAGGTTTAATGAGATGATGGAATCAAAGCTGAACTGTATAACATAAAAAGGCACACATGCTGACAACCCAACCGGTCTGGGGGGACTCTCCCATTCTGGTACACTCTGAGAAGAAAATAAATAGATGTATTACTACCCGACATATTAATAATATTTTATGCCATTGTTTGTCACTTTGTTCTGACAGCTTGCTGCTCCACACAGAGAGAAGAGTAAAGAGGAGATAGTCTGTGTGAATTACTTTAAATTGTGGGTAAGGGTAGATAGTTCTGTGACCTGTAGGGGTGTAACGGTTCACAGAAGTCACGGTTCGGTTCATACCTCGGTTTGGGGGTCACGGTTCGGTACGGGTTCGGTACAACAAGGAAAAGCAAAAAAAAGTCCCAAATGCATAATTTTTTTGCTGTTATTTATTTTTAACAGTAGTGCAAGTTTTGGTATGAAAATAAGGAACTCTAACATTTGGAATCATTAACTGTATTACACAGTTAAAAACAAACCACAAACAGTAACACACACACACACACACACACACACACTCACTCACTCACTCACTCAGATGGCCATATTATTTATAATGGCTGATGTCAAACAAAAAGGTTAAATAAGCTGTACAACTAAAAAGAATGTCTTGAAAATATTAAAATAAATAATAAGAAAGTGTTTGAATCACAATCAAAAAAAGGCAATACAGAACTGTATAACATCTCCTGATGTAAAAATATAAAATAAATACAATGATAAATATATAACAAAATTAAATCTGTACCTTTTAGGAGCAATGTCTAACATGTGTAATTAACTTGTGAGTGTGTGAGGCCATTATGCCTAAATAAAGGTACTCAAGCTTTACTTTAAAAAGATGAGTTAGTCTACGTTGTCAGCAGTGAGGGCAGATCTGTTGGCGGTAACTATGTCACCTGCCGTCGAGAAAACCCTCTCGCTGGGGACTGAGACTGACTCGGATGTGATTGAGCATGTTTGAGGTGTTACCACTAGCATACCGCACCGCTGTCGAACAACGCCGACACACCATCCTCGTCCGATCCACAACTCGCACCCCATCATTGTTGTAGTCCACAGGGAACCCGAAATGTTCCCACACTTCTGATTTAAAAGAAGCAGGTGGGTCTTCTAGCTCCTGTGTGTTGTGTGAACTCGCCATAGCTACTAACTTTTCCTCTTCATGTAGGCCTATTGTGTTCGTTTTGTTGTGTTTTGTTCTTGTTCTTCATTTGTTATTTACGGGCGGCTGGCTTTTAGGCGCAATACCGCCCCCTGGATTATATATAGTGTAATACTGCCCTGAGTGACAGACTTTGTTCCCACTCGTAAAAAAAGGCGTATTCGCCGTGTGACTGCATGTGCCGAACCGTGACGTCCGAACCGTGACGGGACGAATACGGATACCGTTACACCCCTAGTGAGCTGTCCATCATCAAACTGGGGGTCATATTTCATTATGTGTTAAATTAATTTGTATCTGAAGTTGTAACCATGGATGTATAAAGAATAGTTCTACCGCAAAGTTATTCTCCGTGGGGACTTCCGGCAACAATCTTGATTCTGATTGGCCAGAAGACTCTAAAAAACATCAGCAAAGATGTTTTATTGAGAAGATGATCACTATGTGACAGAAGTTTTCAAAACAGTTGATGGTCTCTGGTGCTTCCAGTCCAACGCCTACTGCATGCAAAGGATTAGAAAATCGGGACTTCAAAATTAAAGTTTGACTTTTTCCCCTAACAAAAACAAGTAATTTTTTTTTCTTTTTTTCTTTTCTTCACTCACACATCTGCAACCCACTTTTGGGTCGCGACCCACCAGTTGAGAACCACTGAACTAGAGCTACGTTAATATGGAAGTGGGCGTGGCTCGATCTAAACTGTGTTGGAAAAACGATAGACGCATGACGGTCAAATCATCACACTTGTACATGTAAAGCTTTACTTCAAGGCTTGATTAACATATTTCATCGATCTAATCATTTTTTGTCCCTGAAATGACTATTTGCTGATTCTTGTCTTTCTATAACTTAGAACTTCAGCTATGGAAAGACAACTTTAAAAACATTAAACATGTAACGACTCAGATGTGTCTGATCACTGTTTAATCAATCCACCTTTCAGATGTTGTGATGTTGAATACACGATGCAAGGATTCTGCAGAAAATATAACTGTATAATATAAACAATATTATACAATCATTAACCTTATAGGAAGAAGCAGGCGTTTCAAAGGAAATACTGCTATGTTTCCTAATGTTCTTCCGTATGTGTGTCACCAGTGGAGAAGAAAGAGAAAAGACCTGTGAAACCCAGAGAGCTGACTCCTTTTGATGGAATGGAGGTAACAACTAAAACACTGTGTCCTACTCCCCCCTTATCTCAGCTCTCAAACAGCATTCTGTAAATGTTGTTCTGTGTATTTCATGAACATTCTTCAGCGTTATATCCTGATTAGCAGTGACACCAAATTTGAGTCCTCCATATCATGCAATAATGTATGACTTCCATTTAGGCCCCATCCACACAGAGACGATAGCAGTTGAATCTGCTAACGTTCTCTATCGTTTAGACGGTTCGGACACACGAGGCCGAAGCGGAAACGCGGATTCGGAGCCCGAATCCAATACACTTTGATAACGGCTCCCCAAAGTGGGTAGGTCTGAGGACGAAACGCTTGCGGCTCCGTGTGTACGCCCTATACGATCATTCCCTGAAAACGATGACGCCGTAGCCCCCGCCTCTCCCCACCTCTCCCCACCTCTCCCCACCTCTCCTGCTCACCCCCGCGTCACCCGCGCCACCCGCGTCATTGCTGCTGCGTTTCGCCAACAACAGCAACAACAACAATGGCGGATCACAGGGTTGCTTTCCTGCTCCAGACGCTACTGACCATGATACAACAAGTGGACATGGAGAACTACATGAACTACATGTTGCTAAATCCACCGCGGAGAATAACCAGAAGGGCAACCATGGCAACCATGCTCGGTGTATCTTATTCGCTGCTTTTGGTGTATTTTGTGGCGTAAGTACAGCGCCACTTAAGGGCCCGGCATATGTACTACAGCGTCTCCAGTGTTTTCGTGTGGAAGGACATGTTTCTTGAGCCGATTCCGTGTGGACGGAAGACTTTTTTTGATATCGACTACGGTTCGTTTCGTCTCCGTTTCGTCTCCGTGTGGACGGGGCCTTAATCTATATGGCTTGTAGGAATCCAAGCGCATATTTAGCCATTGTTGATTGTTTCAATCATCATCATCATTTGTTTACACCAAAATTAGTCAGTACCTGCAATTGTCAGCTGGATGTGATTCAAATGATTTGGTCCACCTGTGCTGTGCTGCTCTTGTCTGGAAAGAGAGAAATGGTGATCTGGTTCAGGTCCTTTGGTTGACCGTACGGTTAGTTTTATTTTCTTTATTAAACATCGTGAAACTTTGACTCGGGACGGACTGCTCATTGGGAATGAGTCATAACGATGGGCCAGGTGTCGCCTCTTAAGCGACATATTTTAATGGAAGTTTTGTCGCTACATGGCTGGTAAAAGAAGAAACCTAAAAGCTTAAAATCGACCTCTGTAGTAGTGTCATGCATTGTTATCCGTCAATAACAGTGTGTCTCTCTGTCTTCCTGT